>CAJGYO010000127.1:0-166374 GCA_904845875.1 Miscanthus lutarioriparius
TTTTTAACATTTTCTTTAACATAAATAGGCTACAAAATGGGAAATTATGTAGTAAAAAAATAATAAAGCTCCAAAATTGGGTAATATGCTTTCAGATTCACATTTATATCGCTTTTTTGTTTCATGCTTTAAATGTTTAATAACATATGCTATAAATTATAATTACATTTTAAATATTCAAATTTCAAATTTAAGGAATTCAAACATAGTTTTCCTTCACAAGATGATTTCAACTCAAAAAAGTTATCAACTACAAAGGTGCATAACTTTTGAGATCTACAACTTTCGCATGGTTGTTTCTCCATTTGAGGACATTTTAAAATTTAAATTTCAAATTTGAGAAATTCAAACATAGTTTTCTTGATAAAATGATTTTAAATGAAAAAGTTGTCAACTCACAAAGTTGTGTAACTTTTGAGTTCTACAACTTTATTGTGGTCATTTCTTCATCCTAAGAAGATAGTAGTACATTGTTCACAAATTTACATCTCTCTTTAGTATATGAAACATATGAGCCATATGTAAATTTTGCACAATGTTTACTACTACTTTTATCGAATGAAGAATGACGAAAATAAAAGTTGTAGATCTTGATCAGTTGTACAACTTTTATGTTTATGACTTTTCCAGCTGAATCCATTTGCTATTTCAAAATGTTGTTTGAAGTTGCCATTTTTGAGAATATTTTTTGAATTGATAAAACAAAGTCACACAAAAATATTACCAAAATGAAAGATGTAAGAACACAATAAATTGATTGAACATTATTTTAGAAAATTTGAAGAAAAAATCATTAAATTTGAAGTAAGTATAACGGAGAAAGACTAGTTACAAGTTTTAGCCGTAGATTAAAAGAGAAATGAGACTTCTTTAAAATTGAATTTCAAACATAATTTTGAAATAGTAGATGATTTCAAATGAAAAAGTTGTCAACTACAAAGTTAAGTGAACTTTTCTAGATCTAAAACTTTCAATTTGGTTGTTTCTCCATTTGAGGACATTCTAAAATTCAAATTTCAAATTTGTGAAATTCAAACATAGTTTTCCTTGATAAATGATCTCAAATGAAAAAGTTGTACAACTTTTCGAGATCTACAACTTTCATTTTGGTCATTTCTTCATCAAGGTCGTTTTGAAAATTTTGAATATGAGACGATGCGACATCAAAAACAATAATAATTAAAGATCTTAGAGAACCTTAGAATAAATATTTGGGGTACATAAAAACTACATATCGATAACAAAGACCTAACAATAAAATTGCATATACAATAACAAAGACCTTTCTCTGAGTAGGTCAATGTTACAATCAAAGTGTACCAACACATTATAAAATAACGCCTCAAAAGCATTTCTTCTAGCACCCTTTAATCTTGGTTGGTAGTACAAAATCCTAGTAGTGTATGGGTGGGAATTTGAAGGTCGCAAGGAACCATATAGCCTCAAGCTGGCTATATTATTAGCCTTGCTGCGATGGTTGGTTCCGTAATAAGTCGTGGGGACGGTGTTGGAAGTTGGGACGACATTGAACACTCATGCACGCTTCCCTAAGTTTTGGGCTTCTATGCATCTTAATAAATTTTGGTGTGAACACATGGCCCCCAATCTAGCTGCCAGAACTCGATGAACCCACTATTGAGGTCCCCTAGGGCTATAAATTTTGAGGCAAGGCGTAATAGAAGGAATACTACTTGTGTTCATTTGTTGTGCTGCGACACATATCTTTTCTTCTTTGTTTTCTCCTTTCAGTCTTCTTCTGAACAATGGCTCACGGCAAGCGTTCAAGGGAGGAAACTTCAGAAGCCGCGGATCCACCTCCATGCCTTCGTGTCCCTCTTCGTTGCCAAAGGTGAGAGGGAATGATTTCTTGTCTCTATGGCTGCCTTGCATTAATCCCTTGAATATGCAGGGCTACCTCTCATGCTGTGGTACATCGGCCAACTCCGGCGGAGGTTGGATAACAATCGATTGTGCATGCTATCAAAGCATATCTTGCTGGGTCCATTGTATCTTCTTCTTCATCTTCATCTCCATCTTCATCCATGAGTCAGGTTAGGATATCTAGAATCTTATCCGTGAAAGGAGGGAGGCCAAAAACCTATATTCTGAAGCCACGCTTGAGGTAGGTCGGCTCTACATCTGAAGAAGAGACCAATGTTGCTCAGATGAGGGCTGATGAAGCTCATGCTAGGGCAGCAGGTAAAATTTTTTTGAAGAATATTTCCTTTTATATTCGCGACTAACCAATAACCCTTCATTTTTATTAGATCTTGAGGAACAACTGGCTGCTTCTTATCGTGAGATTAAGGAGGCTCGTCATTGGGAGATGACCTTGAGAGTCGCCATGAGATCCTCCAATGGATAGCACATGGCGCAGTTGCAGCAGTCAACGCTAGGGGAGTTTCTATTGAACATCGCTTGCAGGATATCCCAGTTCGTGCCAGAGAAGTGGCAACTCATGGGGTCTGCTATGGTGCCGGTGCCGCTCTGGCTACAGTGCAACTGCGTTCAGGGCACGAGTTCCATCACCTAGAACCTAGTTTTTCGGACACTGGTCAGCTAGAAGATCCTCAAGAGGACCTGATTGGAGACTTCACTGATGCTGCCGAGGCTATCACAGTGATTATCCATGAATAAGATGTTGTAAACAATGTTTTCTTAGGACCATAGATTATATCTAGGGTCTTATAAGTAAAGAACCTACTGTTTGAATGTCACCTTTGATCCTATATCTTTTATTGTTATTTTTTATTCTAAAGACGATACTCTAGGTGTCGGCTATATTTTGAGCCGATGAGACTCCACTATCAAGCATTGATCCAAATACTTGGGTATAGTACTTCTCTACATATTTTCCATTGAGGTCTATGCGATGATAGATCCGTATCATACAACGGTTTGCACATATAAACCAATAGATCTGCATCTCGATCCTTCGAGGTACAAAGATTATGGAATATAAGGAACAACGCAGCACATCGCAAAACTTCACCCTTAGTGAGGTGCTCTACCTTCCATCTTGCAACCCTCACGGTCAAGGGATGCGATCTGCTTCTTGACAGTGAGAGCTGCAAGATGGATATAAGCACACCTAATCTTCAAGAACGAGCACCTTGCAAACTTGAAGCACCCCTAATCGAGTATGGAGCCCCCGAACATGAGAGAACTAGATGATTATAGATCTTCTGTTAACACACGATCTACAAGAAGATCTACAATCATAAAGGTCAAGCTCCTGTTCAACGGCAACACCTCGCAAAGGATGGAGAAGGAGCACCTCGCAAAACTTGCACCAGCATCTCAGTGAGGTGCTTTATATTTCTTAATCTTTCTACCTCCGAGGGTCAAGGGGTGCAGATCTGCATCTCGATCATCGAAGGAAGCAAGATTATGGAATCTAAAGCACCCAATCATGAAGGCCTTCTCCAAACACCCTGTGAGGTGCTTTATCTCTGGACAAAGACAACGTACTTCTTGGCGATGAGGAAACATACAGTAGCTCACGATTGTGTGGATTCAAGAGTGTGTGGATTGAGCCCAAGAGGTGTATCTACACCTACCACCATCCTACTTACGCTTTCATACTCGCTTCACGTAAAATGATTAACCCGGGGATGATGGGATGGACTATAGAAACCTTATACGTTGGTCTAACCCACCTAAATAACCAAGGTGAGACTAAACCCTCCACATCCTCTCATAATCGTGCACATGAGCCACTATAGGCCAAATTCCAAACAAGGCCGGATGTCGGCCAAATTCCAAACAAGGCCGGATGTCACACGAGGGGTGAAGTAGACAACTACCAATAGGTTTGCGGTTTAAGTAGACTTTTTCCACAAAATTTCTTCTAATGTCCCTTCATGCAATGTCCTTGACCTTGGGAGGAGAAAAGACTGACAGTTGGATCAGAGAAGGCCAGCCCCTGTGTTGCCCAAGCCTAACATTAGGGGCGGGTCATTGTTTGGCCCTGATTTGATTGGTTGTTAGTCGGAGAGGCTGGATAGACGTTCGAATGTGACTCTAGATTGGCTGCTCGGCCTGATGCCCCGACTTCGGAACCGCAGGCGCTTGCTTCATTTACAGATGTACAAAAGCATGTAGCGTGGTAGCCTAGCATGATACCTGCCATTTTTTGCCCGACCCAAGCACGGCCCGTCCCAGTGGTCGGCGTGCCCGGCCAGCCCGGTCTGATGGCTAGGGCCCTACTTGGGCCACTCCCTATGCACGCATGGCAGCACGACAAGCCTCTTTTTCCAGGCCCGTTAAAGGCCCTTTATACTCAACAGTCATAGGGTGTTAGTAATTTATACTCAATTGGAGATTTTAAGGGGGCACCGGAGATGATTTGCTACTATATAGAACTAGATGATACCCGCATGTATCTGCGGAATTTTTGTAGAGGGATCTATAGTGTCGGTAACTATAGTTTAACTGAGTATATGTAAGAAAATATAATAATGCTTGTGTAAGGCATAGAAATAAATTAAATGGAATCCATCAAAAAAGGAATAAGTCATATTCATGAAAATACATTGTTGGGTCAACGTGGTAGGAGTACTAATGAGATTTCTTATTGTAATTATTAAAGACTATATTTCTAATTTTAGGTAGTGTATAGTGCAGTGGGAAGGTTGCACGCATTGTTGACCATATCCTGCATGTGGTGGCAAAAAAACAGCATAATTAGAAAGCAGAAAAAAGCAGCATAAACGACACGATGCTTACCAATTAACCATACGACATGGATACTTCACATGGCCAGCGAAGACACGATGCGGGAGGAGCATTCAGAAACGCTTGGCTTTTGGCCAAGGTGATGGCGCCTCCCGGTGCCTGCCGTGGGGCCGCCCAGGGAGGAGCTCCTTCACGTCGTGGCACCTCGCATAGTCGAGGACTGTTAGAGATTTAGACAATTTCAGTATTAATTTAATCCAGAAAAAGATTAAGAACAGGTTTGTGACCTCATATAAGTGCACGTGTGATCTAAGTGACATGAACACGTAGATAATACTAATAACCATGATTTTAATCGTTGACGATAGGGGATGAATTAGAACATACCTAGCGGCACTAGAGCCGGTTGTGCTAGTCGACATAGCAGTAGTCGTCCCGCTCGATGCAGTGCAGAGAGGTTGCAGTGTCGATCTCCCGCCGCTGCCACGAATGCCGGGAAGAAGATGAAGTTGTCGAACAATCGAGCAGTCTCATGGTCGCTCCCCAAAAACCTGATGGCCACCCTTCACCCGAGCAGATGAACACGGAGATGACCCGGTTTCGGAGGCCTGCTCTCCCTATTCCCGTGCTCTCGAGCTAGCAGGTAGCGGAGAGGGCATGACGCCAGCAGGAGAGGAAGCGGAGGAGGAGGCTCGCGTGGTCGCTCCCCAAAAACCTGATGGTCGCCCTTCACCCGAGCAGACGAAGATGACCCAGTTTCGGAGGCTTGCTCTCCTTATTCCCGACGCCAGCAGGAGAGGAAGCGGAGGAGGAGGCTCGCGTGGTCGCTCCCCAAAAACCTGATGGTCGCCCTTCACCCGAGCAGATGAACACGAAGACGATCCAGTTTCGAAGGCTTGCTCTCCCTATTCCCGTGCTCTCAGGCCAGTAGGGAGAGAAGAGGGCGTGACGCCAGCGGGAGAGAAAGCGGAGGAGGAGGCGCGACGCTACGGGAGAGCGGGAGAGGAAGCGGAGGCTATTCCCATGCTCTCGGGCCAGCAGGGAGCGGAGAGGGCGTGACACCAGCGGGAGAGGAAGCGGAGGAGGAGGCGCGACGCTACGGGAGAAAAACTCCTGTAACCTTCCTAATTAATTTCCACTTTTGGTGCAGATACTTCCAAACTCCCGTCATTATCGCATTAACTTTCCCAATTGAGAGTAGAAACTCCCGTAACCTTCCTCATCAATTTCCACTTTGGGTGAAGAAACTCCGGTCATTACCGCATTAACTTTTCCGAAAGCGGAGGAGGAGGAGGCGCGACGCTACGGGAGAGCGGGAGAGGAAGCGGAGGCTATTCCCGTGCTCTCGGGCCAGCAGGGAGCGGAGAGGGCGCGACACCAGCGGGAGAGGAAGCGGAGGAGGAGGCGCGACACTATGGGAGAAAAACTCCCGTAACCTTCCTCATTAATTTCCACTTTGGGTGCAAAAACTCCCAAACTCCCGTCGTTATCGCATTAACTTTCCCAATTGAGAGCAGAAACTCCCGTAACCTTCCTCATCAATTTCCACTTTGGATGTAGAAACTCCCGTCATTACCGCATTAACTTTCTCAATTGGCTTGAGTGGCAAAACTTTTTATGTTCTACACCGCGTGCGTCTCGTTAGGCTTGGCACGGCACGGCCATGCCTCCACTCAACCATCCAATGTAGGCAGACATAGCCAGCACACATAAGTCGAGTCAACATCCAGTCAATATCCCGTATGGGACTAAATAATATCGCGCACGTTTTTTTAATACGGACCTTATAATTTATTTGATTTAATTAGATAATGTATGGGCCTGGCCCACGTTAAATCTAACAAGGACGCCAGGCACGCGCAAGGACATGAATGGCATGGCGACGCACGGAAGAGGCCGAGGCGGAGCGGCTCCGGTGAAACAGCATTGGCGCCCGTGGAAGTCTGGAAGAGAGCGAGACGGAGCAGCCCAGGTGAAAGCATCATCCAATGTCCCGTCGCATCTTCAACCGAAGAAAGAAGCAATCAAATTTTAATTAGAAAGCAAGAGATCGAGAAAGACCAAAGGTTCATCGGAGAAGCGAACTTTCATTTTTGGAAAGCATCTGAGAAGAAAACTTTGAAGATCTGAAAAGATAGAAAAATGAAAAAGAAAAAAGAGAATTATAAGAGGGACATACGGATTGCAGTTGCCGCAGCTCCCGGGCAAGGAAGTCGAGCGTGGTGGGCTTCCGTCATGCCGACGCCCGATGCGGCTCTTCTTTTCCCTGCAATTTTTTCAGTTGGTTTGCTTCAGCTCCGGTGGCGGCAGGCTGAGCCAAGGTTAGACACTGGAGCGCGCCGCCGCCCCCCCCCTACCTATCCTATTTAGTTATATAAGATTTATTTTTTCACCGTTGGTTTGCCCTGAATCGTTGGTGATACTTTTCATGGACAGTTTGTGTTACAAACCTTGGTGAAAATGGGATGATTTTCACCACCGGTTGGTAACATGAACCGACAGTGATTGTCCATCATCATCAGACTGTTCGTGTTACCAACTAGCGGTGATTGTTTTTTCACCAATGGTATTTATTACGAACCGGCGACAATAACCATTGGTGCAACACAGTGAAACTAATAACTTTTTCAAATCAAGTCGGATGAAGATGAATTTTATACGATTTTTTCATTTAAAATTATTTAGGTATTCCAAAATTTTGTTTCATGTTCACATATTTTGAAAATTCAATTTTTTTGAATTGTCCAAACGAACTCGGATGAAAAAATGACCAAAACCAAAGTTGTAAATCTCGATGAGATATACAAAATTGTAGTTAACGATTGTTTCATTTGAAATAATTTGCAGTCTTAATTTTTTCAAGTTCTCACAATTTAAAATTCAAAATTTTACTTTTTTTTTGCCTGATTTTAGGATTTCATGAAATGCTAATCACCACCAGTTGGAAACACGAACTGGTGGTGATGAGTATGGTTATCACCACCCACTTTCCACCGCCGAGGCCCTGAACTAGCAGCAATAGGTGTTTTGGAGCCGACTGTGTTGATGAATCTGTAGTAGTCATTGTGATAGACTTTTGTGCTCACTCCCCGATGGAGAGAACGAAGAGCAACTACAGTGGATACCAGGCTTGTTCGACTACCTTGTGATAGAGCTGCCTCATAAACAAGTGACCATATCGGAGTTGACCTTGAGGGTTCATTAAGCTTGTAGAGGAAGGTGATCCTTGGACTCGCCTCACTGTATACATGGCCAGCAAGGCACCAGGCCATGTGGATATATCTTGTGCAATCCTCTTTGTGGTTTGATCATTCTACAGTTTTTCTTTACATTTGTGCAATTCATTTCCTAGTGTAAAAATATTATGACTTGTCATCCTAGGATGTTTTGCCTAGCTAGTCTACTTTCCTAGTGACATAGCTTAGTTGTTCTTGATCACTACGTTGAGTAGCTCTTGTTCACACTAGGCTTGCTAAATCCTAGGGTGTTGACTAGCTCGTCGAGCCTAGTGCCTCCTCTCTGCCTGACACCATGCCCGGTGCAACTGCATCCCCCCGACCGAGGCTTCTCCCCGCCCGAACCCGTCTGCTCCCCACGTGGCGTTTCTAAGTACCCACCGACCCCACCATCTCCTAGTCTGATCTCGCCCTCCTCCCCACCTGACCCGTCTCTTTGGGCTATCTCTGACCAAGTCGCCACTACGTAAAAAACAATTTTTAGCAATGGTTCGAATTTTTTGTAGGGGCGGCTGGTGATAGAGCCGCCCCTACAGTGGCGTGCTCGGGTGCGCAGACACCAGCCGCCCCTACAAATGGAACAGCAGAGGCGGCTAGTGATACGAGCCGCCCCTAGAAATGGGGTATGATTTATAAGGGCGGCTCACTCACCAGCCGCCCCCGACGTTGCTATTTGTAGGGGCGGCTGGTGATTGAGCCGCCCCTACAAATGCCCCGTATAAATAGCTCCGATTTGTAGGGGCGGCTCAATCACCAGCTGCCCCTACAAATGCCCACATATAAATAGCTCCGATTTATAGGGGCGGTTCAATCACCAGCCGACCCTACAAATAACCCACATATAAAATAGCTGCAGCACCTTTTTTCTCCTCGGGTCACTCACTCCAACCCGTGAAAGAAAGGTGGGGAGGCCTTGGGCACCTCTCAAAATTGCTCTACTAAGGGGAGAATGTTTTGGTCTCAAATCCTTTGGTGGAGAGGTTGTAGAAGGTAAGAAAATGGTATTCCACATTTTTTTTTGAAATTTTAATGGTTGGTTAGTGAGTAATTAGAGTTTTGTTTTTCTCTCTCTTTTATGGTGCTTGAGCTACTTATGAAGCAAAATAGACCCAAGTTTTAAATGTACTAGGGTAAATTCGGGAGGGGAACACGATCATACCCTTATTTGGTCCATGTTTCTTGATTTTAGTGAACAATTAGTTAGTTTTATGCATGTTTCATGTGCTTGTAGATCTGGATCTAGGGTTTGGTTTTTTTATTAATTTCATTTTTGTAAATTTATGTTTGATAAAATTGGACTAGGGTTTCTATGAAAGATATTGGGTAAAGTATAATTGTTCCTAATTGTTGTCTTTGAAATTGTTTATTGTAATCAATAAATATGTATTTTAATTATTTATGGATAAATGGGCCATTAATTAATTTTTCTCTACCATGGTGTGTTTGTATGCTTCATGTAATTATATTAGATTTATATTCATATATATCTGAAGTGTATATAATTATTATCAAGTAATTATTAATTTGATTCATTTTTATATATATCTGAATAAGTAGTGCTTTAATGTTTGTTTTGTTGTTGTTGTAAAAGATGGAGTATATGAACTCTTGGATGTATGGTTCGTTAAGGTTCAAGGCAGGTTTCTGTGAAGACGTGGATATGGATAAATTTATTGAAGCCACAAAGAAGCATGCAACGACATTGAAAGAGAATAAGGATACAATTATTTGCCCCTGTAAAGATTACAAGAACCGTATGGCATGGACAGATGTGACTATCATCAGATCACATTTGATTATGTGAGGATTTGTTGAGGACCACACAATGTGGATTCATTATGGTGAAACGGTTATTGTTAACGACGAGGATGAGGAGGAATACGACGACGAAACCATAGAATCCCTGTCCCAATATTCAGCAGAGCTTGATGCACGAACGAATTTCGAGTTTGGCAATGAACAAGGTGGTGATGCTGGTGGTTGGGATGGTAACGACGAAGGTGGTGCCAATAATGATGGTGGAGCACGTGTCGGGGATGAAGATGATTTGGAGGACATAATTCGAGCTCTTGGACCAGAGATTTTACTAAATAGCCTGAAAGGTCTAGAAAATTTGAAAATGGTGACAAAAGCATCGAAAGAGACTGTGTATGTTGTTGAAAAGGGTTGTTTGATACATTGGACATTGCTACATTTTGTGCTTGAGCTGCTCATCCTGAAGGCTATGTACGGCTGGTTAGACTGTAGTTTCAATGATCTATTGCATCTCCTATCATGGGTGCTGCCACAACCAAACTCAGTTCCCACCAACACATACCAAGCGAAAAAGGTCATAAGTCCATTGACAATGAGGGTTGAAAAAATCCATGCATGCCCCAACCACTGTATACTTTTTCATGGCGAAATGTTCAAGTCACTAGATAAATGTCCCCAGTGTGGGGCTAGCCAGTATAAGAACAATGACCTTTACGGTGGGGACGAAGCCTCCATGAGGAAAAAGAGGAATAAGAAGGGTACAAAAAAGGTGGTACAAGAATCTCAGCCCCTCGAGGACACTCCATTAGGCAACGATGCAAAGCAGAGAAGAATTCCTGCCTTGGTAATGTGGTACCTGCCAGTGACCGATCGCTTAAGACGTATCTTCCTAAACCCTAAAGAAGCCGCACTCATGACATGGTGGGATGATGAGCGCAAGGTGGATGATGATAAGATTGCACACCCGGCTGATTGTAGTCAGTGGCAAAGGTTTGATGAGAAGCACAAAGAATTCAACGATGACCCAAGGAATGTACGGTTTGGCTTAAGCACCGATGGAATGAATCCCTTCAATGAGAGGATGAGCGACCACAACATTTGGCTAGTGATCTTGACCATGTACAACATCCCAACATGGTTGTGTCAGAAGAGAAAGTACCTTCTCCTCACTATTCTTATTTCTGGCCCTAAACAACCAGGAATTGATATAGACGTGTTCCTCGAGCCTTTGATGCAAGAAATGGAGAGGCTATGGAGGCATGGGGAGCAGATGTACGATGCGTTCTGAAAGGAGGACTTCATATGTAGAGCAATAATATTTGTTACTACCAATGATTACCCCACGCTGTTTGCTTTGTCTGGACAGATCAAAGGGAAGACGGGATGTTTGGTTTGCATGGATGGTACTACATGGGTTTACCTGGATGCATCCAAGAAAATAGTTTACCTAAGGAACCGACGCTTCTTAAAGACAAGTCACAAGTACCGCAGCAAATTGTTCTTTAGATTTTATGACAACGCCCCGGAGATTGAGCCCCCTCCGGAGAGACGTCATAACAGAGAACACGTGTACAGAATGGTGAAAAACATAAACGTCATCTATGGAAAGAAGAATCTAGATGGGACTAACAGAGATAGAAGCACACCTCATGTCGAAGGCGTACCTTTCAAGAAACAATCGATCTTCTTTCAGTATTTGCCTTATTGGCCAGACTTAGAGGTCCCCCATGCCATTGATGCTATGTACGTGCAGAAGAATGTCTTTGAGAGTCTCATTGCTACCTTGATGGACACAGGCAAGTCAAAGGATGGTCTGAAAGCACGGAAAGACATGGTGCAGCTAAACGTGATGCCACAGCTTCACCCGGTACCTGAGGCTAATGGAAAATACACTCTGCCCGTGGCGTGCTTCAACCTAACACTATACGAGAAGTGTGCTATATGCACTTTCCTGAGGGGGGTCAAAGTCCCGACTGGGTTTTTAGCAAATGTGAAGAAGCTAGTGTCAATGATGGACTTGTCAATAACACACTACAAGGCTCACGATTGCCATGTGATGCTGACAGTTTTTCTACCTATTACAATCAGGGCTATAAAGCCAGAGTTCTTGAAAATGGCCATCACCTGCATATGCTACTTCTTTTCGAAGAACTCACAAAAGACGATTGGCAAGCAAGAGCTGAGTGACCTACATGAATTTGTGGTGGAGACACAAAACCAACTAGAGATGTGTTTACCTCCTGCTTTTTTTGATATAATGCCACATCTCATGATTCACATGGTTCATCAGATACAAGCGTTGGGTCCTTGCTTCTTGCATGAAATATGGTCCTACGAGCGGTTCATGTCAGTTCTAAGTCGATACGTGCATAATCGAGCATACCCAGAGGGCTCCATGATAGAGGGTTACAGTACTGAAGAAGTCGTCGAGTGCTATCAAGAGTACCTAAAAGTACAAAAAGGGATTGGTAAACCCAATTCTCGTCACAAGGGTAGGCTGGCTGGGAAGGGCACCAGTGGTAGAAAAGTGTTCATCGACCATGATTACAAAGAGGTGAGTCGGGCGCATTATAGTGTCTTGCAGAGTACACAACTGATGCAACCGTACATTGATGAACACTTGGCTATCATTATGGCGGAGAGAAATGGCCGTTCGAATGATTGGGTCATGAAACAACACAAGCAACGACTAACTACATGGTTGAAGGACCAAAACATATAGCCTGGAGAAACCATAGACTCTATTACCATCAGTAGGTTGGCAGAGGGGCCATCGAGACAAGTGACATCTTGGAATGCTTATGACATCAATGGGTATACGTACTATACCCACACAAAGGATAGTAAATATGTGAACTAAAACAGGGACGTTTGAATAAAGGCTCTCGATGGATTGGGGCGAAAGATCTAATACTTTGACATCATTAAAGAGATATGGGAACTTGACTATGGAAGGGATATAATGGTGGCCCTGTTTCGATGCCGCTGGATCAAACAACACCAACTGAACGAGATCGGATTAAGAGTCCTGAACCTCAAGAATCTAGGCTACCAAGATGACCCTTGGGTGCTCGCTTCACGTGTCACACAAGTTTTCTATATGTCTGACCCACAAAGTAACCTCCCCCCGAAGAAGAAGACAAAGCACGTGGTTGCCTCCGAAAAACAACACATTATTGGAGTTGATGGCGTGGACGATGTTGAAGCTTACAATAACTACGATGAGATGCCACTATTCACAGACTTTTCTAAGAAGATCAGTGTTGTGGAAAAGAACCTCCCCAAAGACATATTGCCATAGGAACGAAAATGTGTCAAGGGGAAAGTCGTTACAGCGGACTAGCTAGTTGTTGAACGTGGAGTGTTTGTGTAAGTGTGTGTTTGTAAGATTTCATTTATGCATGCGTGTGAGACTATATATTTATGTACATTTGTAAGACTACATATTTTTGTATGTATGTGAGACTACATTTATGCATGTGTGTGAGACTACCCTTTGCAATATCCAGATGACTCTACTTGAACATCCACTCTATTACTACTAAAACTTTATGAAATCACTTAACACTTTATAAAATGAAGAAATGACCAAAATAAAAGTAGGGGATCTTGACGAGTTATACAACTTTTATATTCATCACCTTTACAGCTGAAATCATTTAGTGTTTGAAAATCAGGTTTGAAGTTGTCAATTTCTGAAATTTAAAATTTGAATTGTTTAAAATTAGTGACAAAGATAGATGACTAGACTAAAATGATAGAGCATGATTTTAGAAAATTTTAGGAAAAAAAACCATCACATTTGGAGTTAGTATGAGGGTGAAAAACTAGTTACAAGTTTCAGCCATAGATTAAAAAGAGAAATCACACTTGTTCATTGATCATCATGAACAGTTGTGATTTTGCTTTTTAATCTCTCGGTAAAATTTTAACTAGTCTTTCTCCCTCGTATTAACTCCAAATAAGATGATTTTTTTTTCTAAAATTTTCTAAAATCTTGCCCTATCAAGTTAGTGTGTTGATTTTGTCATTCTTTTTCATTTGACAAATTTTGAGCACTTCAAATTTTCAAATTTAGAAAAATGACAAGTTCGAACGAGATTTTCAACCATTAAATGATTTCAGCTGAAAAAGTGATGAATACCAAAGTTGTATAACTCATCAAGATCTATAACTTTTATTTTGATCATTTCTTCATCTGACAAAATGATAGTAAACATTGTTCACAAATCAACATGTTTCTCGTATAGTTCATGAAACTATGAGTCATATGTGAATTTATGAATAATGTTTACTAATACTTTGTCACATAAAGAAGTGACTAAATAAAAGTTGTAGATAATGATGAGTTCAACAACTTTTATGTTCACGACTTTTATAGTTGAAATCATTTAAGGTTTCAAAATCTTGTTTGAAGTTGCAATTTATTGAAATTCAAAATTTTAACTGTTCAAATTTGGTCAAATGAAAATATGATCAAAATAAAAGTTGTAGATATTGATGAGTTCTACAACTTTGATATTCATGAGTTTTTCATCTGAAATCATTTACTCTTTCAAAATATTGTTTTAAGTTGAAATTGTTTGAATTTCAAAATTTGAATCATTCAAACAAAGTCACATGACTAGATGACCAAAATAAAAGTTGTACATGTTGATGAGTTATACAACTTTTATGTTTACAATATTTTCATTTTATTTCATTTAATGACATAAAATTGTAGTTGAAGTTTTAAAATTCAAAATTTTAATTTTTGTTTTTTTTATTTTCTATATTGTTTTGACTACAATTGTTTATATATATTTCTTCATATATAGAATAATACAAAATATTATATTTGTGCATATACACAATTGTTTTTATATTACTTTGTGTTTTTATAATATAAAAAATATAGAATTAATAATAAAAAAAAATAGAAAATATTTGTAGGGGCAGCTGGATCAGGAACCGCCCCTACAAATGCATTTGTAGGTGCGGTTGGATCACGAACCGCCCCATTTGTAGGGGTGGCTGGATCAGGAACCGCCCCTAGAAATCATCCCGAGTATAAATATAAGGGCGCACGGGTGTTAGACTGTTGGGCGCTCTCTTCTTCCTCCGACGCCGTCAGTTGCCTTCACTGACACTGCACCCAAGGTGCCCCATCTCCACACCCAGACGCCCCCCCACACCGCCCCTCTGCACCACCAGCCCGCTGCTCCCTGCCCTAGGGTTTCCGACCGCCGGCGGTGCACCCGCGCCCATCTCCGCCCAGCTGCCCCCTCCCCGCACCTGTGCCCCCTCCACCGGCGTCCGCGCTCCTCCACCGGCGTCCGCGCCCCCTCCACCCGCACCCGCGCCCCCTCCACCGGCGTCCGCGCCGCCTCCACCGGCCTCCGCGCACCTCCACCGGCGTCCACACTCCTTCCCGTGCTCTCCGGCGTCCGCGCACCTCCACCGGCGTCGATCAGCAAACATCGGCTTTCCCGGTCAGTCTATCTGTCTTATCTCTGACAGTTACCATCATCCGTGATGGTTTTGGGTACTTTCATTGACTACTTTGGCCGCCATGGAAAAATTTGGTTGACCATTGGATGTTGGGAAGAAAGTCACTTACGTAGTCTCAAACTAAGTTCAAGAACTGCTCATGTATTTTTCCTTTTTACTTAATCTCAATCTAAGTTCAAGAACTGCTCAGTATTCACAACTTTGAGTTACTGCATACATTGTGTTGAAAGCCAAACGTACTTCGCACAATGATATAGTTACAGTAGAATCATCATGGCTGCTATTGAACTGATTTGTAAAAATAGCTGAAGTCATTAGTGCATGCTCACTAGTTCGATAAGATTTATTTTATTTGGCTGCTAAGGATCACGGATTACGACTTATGTGCTAAATTTTTAAATGGCAGAAATAACAACAGACAAAAAACCTAGGATATGGAAAAATATAACCATGCTGCTAGGAAAATCTGACTAAACAACAAGATTGGTCAGTTTACATATTATGCTTGATGCCAAAGTCATAGGCAACCACCTATAGAAGAAATGAAGTGAATATCAGGTACAATATTTGTTTTGGATGTGTAGGAAAGTGTCAATACTGACATGAAAAGTTTCACTTGACTGATCCCTCTTGAACTCCCATTCTGAATAGGTCTTGTCCGGCCATTCATATGGACCATCACATGTGACACCACTAATCAAGTCAACTCCTGCGTAATATCAACATGAATGTTTCTTTCATTATTAGAGCCAAGAAAACTAACAGCTTAAACACCATCCAAAGGTCATTTGCAATAGTAATAATAACTACTAACAATCTACTGAACATGGCAACCGAGGTGCCTGAGTAAATATCAAATAACTTAATCACTCCCTTGAAACAGTAGGAAATCAAAGTATTCCAACAGATTCAACCAATTTTAGAAGTGGATATTTTAGCCGCTTCCTATAATCCCATATTTTCTTTTCTTTTCTGAACCCGTTAAATATTTGAAGTGATAATTCACTGATTATATCCAACTGCACCTAGTTCTTTCAAAGGTCAAAACGGTTATGATATCAGAACGACAGCTCTACAATCCAATTAACATAATAAATCAAAAGCAAAAGAATAAACAGCTCAATACATATAAAGTTAGTTCTCACTGGAATATGTTAGGAAAAGAAATCTATTATATCTAAGCTGACCACTATGCAGTCATTTAGGTTCATCAGTCGAGATAGATACTGAAGTGTGCATAAAAAAGAAGAAAGTCAGTTCTTTCAAGGACATTGCTGATTGATGAAGTTTTAACATACCAACAATTTTCCACTTTTGGGCCATTTCCAACAACTCATTGTCTGTCTGAGACTGATCAGTACTCAAGACACCAATAAGACTGATATTCACATGTTTTGGGCTTATCAGCGACTCTTTTCTTCCCATCTATTACATGACCATAATATGTAAACATGGGCCTATCAGCGACTCTTTTCTTCCATCCAGCTAGTTAAGCACTGCACCAGCCCCATCATCTTGTCGTTGTCGGCCTCCTTGTGCAATTCTGTCTAGATCGGCATGAATTGGTAGTGGCATGAATAAATGCATCTGGTCTAGTTGGAAATTAAGTTGTTCTTAATAGCCATTTTGTTCATATTCTTCCAGATGGCCCAAGCCAAACCTGCAAAAGAAAAAGAGAAACATACGCGCTTAGGGATTCCCAGCCTCCTTGGCAGCCAGCGATCGCCTCCTGTATCCACAGCAGAAAGCCCTCTAAGCCAAAGGCATCTCTTATACAACACCAACTGTATTGGGCAAAAGCACACTCCAAGAGTATATGATTAACCATTTCTGGTTTTGGCAAACACAGCACAGCTGGCTGCCATGCCAACCCCTCTTGAGTAAGGCTGTTGCTGTCTTTTTTTACCTGAAGTTCCTAGTACAGAAAACACAAAAGCAACCAAAAAAGAAATTAATCAAACAAGACACAACCATCTCTTATACAGTGAAAAGATTCCTGTGTAGTGTAGGGGCACCGTAATTTAAAAGAGGTACAATAGATGTGTAGCTAACTTTGATGTGTAGCTAAGAGAGTTTGGACTATTGTTTTTGAGGTGTTACATCTAAATGAGTTCTGTGATTTTGAGCTTATTGTTTCTCATTGGACTGCGAATAAGAAGCATGCAAACTTTAGTACTATTAGTTCTTTATTGCTTTGGTATTTCTAGAAATTTTGGTCATCTTTTTAGGTTGCAAGTAGTTTTATTTATTTATTAGTTGATTTCACTTGCATGTGTGTTGATACTGCTAGCTGCTGGCTACTACTACTATTCTACCAAACTACTACTACTACTCTACTCTACTGAACTACTACTACTCTACTTGCTACTGCTACCTACTCCTACTCCTACTAGCTGCTTGCTGTTCCTGCTGCTCTTCTCTCTACTCTGTACTACTAAGTGCTGTTCCTGCTGCTCTTCTCTCATTTTTCTACTCTCTCCAAATTAAAAATGCCTGAGGTGGTGGCTGCTTGCTGTGCTTGCTTGCCCACTACTTACTGATTTTTTTGACTCTACTTAACTACTGTTGTTGCTATGTCTCTACCTCACTCTGTTGACTCTACTTAACTACTGTTGCTGCTATGTCTCTACCTCACTCTGTTGACTCTACTTAACTACTGTTGTTGCTTACTGATTTTTTTACTCTTCTCTCTCATTTTGACTCTGTACTATGTCTCTACCTCTTCTGCGGTCTTCTAACTCTACTCTACTGAACTACTACTACTCTACTTGCTACTGAACTACTACTACTCTACTTGCTACTGCTACCTACTCCTACTCCTACTAGCTGGCTGCTACTCTACTCTCTTCCCTAGCTGCTGGCTGCTACTCTACTCACTTCCCTATACTACTAAGTGGCTGCTGCTCTATGTTTACCACATCTAAGTTACCAGATTTTGATCTGCAGGGGTCTTCCAACCATGTGGCAGCAGTCAACTCCTATCCTCTATGTTTGGGAAGCAGCTGTTGCTTTTTTTACACCTTTTCCTCTCTATGTTTGTTAAGCAGCTGTTGCTTTTTTTTTGCCAAATCTCCCCTCTCCTCTCCTCTCCTTTGTTTTGTCGATGATGAAATTGTCTAAGTCCATACATTATATGGAATATGAGTTGATGATCAAGAACTTGTGAGGAACTTGGCATCATTAGCAGTCGCCCCTACATTACCTTCTCCTCTCTTCTCTGTTATGATGCCTTGATGCTCCAAGTTCAAGATCAGATGATGATTGACATGTTTCTGAGGCCTCTACTACTGCTACTTCTCGTTTTTTGATATCTTGTTGTTTTATAGGACTACTTTTGTTTATAGACCTTTTTGATTTCTTATACCTTCTCGCGTACCTAAAGCACACTTTCTTGCATCTATTAGAACAAAGCACGAAATAATATCGCGAACACTAGACAGTGCAGCCCGATGCCCCGAGCATGATGAGCAGCCAACCTATGAGGAGCAACACTAGAGGACCAGCTTACTCAGGAACAGTTCGATAACGAGGTAGAAAAGGATCTAGAAGTGATGCTTACTTAGGAGCACTGTGACGAGGAGGAAGGGGGGAGCAGAAGGAAGAGCAGGAGAGGCTGCTGAAGGTGAAGAAGTTGATGATGATGATGATGAGGACTCAGAAGAGGGATATGTAAGTCCCGAGGATCCTTTCCCACATGAAGCTAGAAGGAGGCCAACGAAGGAAGATTTGGACAAGGATTTTGACCCGAACGAGGAGGTAGGGAAAAAGCCTTAGCTTGTAAATTTTGCTAAAGCTTTGGTTGTGTTACCTCTGCTAACCTTTTGACCTATCGTATATACAGGTCCCTCCTGAAACTCAGAAAAGATGACGTCGACGTCTGCGACATCTCACTAGACAAGACAGAGTAGAGGAAAGGAGAGCAGAGGCAACAGTCACAGAGACGGATCATGATGCCTCTACTCCACAACCTCAAGACACAACCACGACTACCAATCCTAAGAGGAAACGAGGGGATAGAAAAGGAATTCTACATCCAGATAGGGCATGTTATGTGATAACGGAGGTCGGGCCAGCAGGGGAGATCCTTGAGCCGAAGGAATTAAGAGGACGATTCTATAATGCGATCGGGGCCCTAGTAAGAGATAAATTGAACCTAGCAATCCCTAACTGGAAAGAGGTACCAGAGAACACAAAGAATGCACTATGGGATAGGCAGCTGAAGCTCAATTTTAGATTTCCAGAGGGTAAGCACGAATTGGTAAAAAAAATGCTTTCAGGATGATGGGAGAGTCATTCTGACGTTGGAGGTCAGAGCTCAACATGAAGTATATCCAAAAGGGGTTAACTCCCTTCAACGAGTTTAGCAAAATAACTCCTAGTCAATGGTAGGAGCTCATGGCTCAAAAGACTTCACCGGAGGCATTGGAGCTCAGTGCCTGTAACACCGAGCTGGCGAAGAGGAACAAACACCACCATCATCTAGGCCCAGGTGGCTACTATGCCAAGGAAGAGTAGTTTAGGAAGATGGACGAAGAGGCTGTAGCTGCTGGGAATATCGATGTGACGAATTTGAAAGTACGCTCAAGGAATTGAATATATGCGAGGAGTACAGAATCATTCGGTGGTAATCTTAAGTTTGATAAGCCAAAAACCCAAGAGGTAGTATCAAGGATACTAAAATATGTTGAAGACAAGGAGAAGGGCTCATTCAATCCTTCTAAAGAGAGGGACAAGCTTAGCCTTGGCTTGGGAAACAAGGAGCACACAGGCCGCACCAGGGGGCTAGGGAAAAGGACGACCTAGAAGCAAGGATTTGAAGAGGACAGGCACATGTACAAGAAACACGATAGAGATCAGGAGACTAGTCTTGAGCTCCAAGTGAAGGCTCTAGTTGCGAAGGCACTGGAGGAGCAAGGACTGTCTACGGAGCCATGAATATTAGTGACATCGCCAGGAGAACTAGCATTAGTTGGCAGCCCTCCGAAAGTAACTAGTAGCCATGGTTCCACTGCAACCACAACCCCCGTCGATCGTATACGGGAACCAACTAGTTGCACCTTGGTGTTTCTCAGCGGCCGGCAGAACACTGTGATGGAGGTGGCAACGGGTGTGGCACATCCTCCCGGTGGCTTACACCACAATAATAAGATACCACTGGACTACACTAGGGTCGAGGTGCATACAGTGAAGCCCAAGTTCATGCAGTGGAGGATGGACTATGCAACTCCCGAGGGGTTGGTGTTACTCAGAGACGTTATGGCGCAGTTCATCCTCTAGCACAAATGAGACATTATATTGACTGCTTCTTCGCCGTCTCCCCCTCTCCCAAATTTGGAGCGAGTTGTTGAGGTCGGGGAGATATTTTCACCGTCTCGTGACCACCACATTCCTGAGATGCCACATTCTTCCCTACCTCCTAGCGAGCATGTGCTTGATGAGATGCCACAACCTTCTCCAGCTCGTACCGAGCAAGTGCATGATGAGATACCACAGTCTTCTCAATAAGCACAGTCGATACATGAACAACGAGTGCCTCCTGAAGAAGGTGATGCACAACAAGATGAGGACGTGCCTGAATGGGAACTTGAAAAGAAGCATCCAATCACCATAAGGCCAGTTTATGTTATGATCAAAGACATCTCGTCGGTGTCCAAGTGGTTTTCCCAGGACCAGTTCAAGCCTGAGAACCAAGTTAAAAAAGTCCGATCACGGGGTTCTAAGGAGGCCGTCACTAGCAAACTCTACCAAATTGCAAAGCAGTATCCAAATGTTGATGCCATCAAATGGTCAAAGGATTGCCCGAAAACATATGAAAGAGGCAAGCCATTCCTACCAAACCGGGACATCCAGCGCCTATCACTTGGAATGAGAAGGTTCCATGATTGGTACTTGTGTGTTCTCCCAACGAGCATAGATCTCATACAAGCATGCTTCCCCACTAGCACATTTGGAAGCCTAGCCGGGAAAATTGTCTTTGACTTCAATGACATGCACACATGCTTTCACCTGGGAGAAATGGAGATAAATCTAATTCGCACGTGGTGCCTGTAAGTCCTTGTCCTCCCGATATGATATGAATGTAATCTTTGAATTTTGTTGTAACTAACCCACACTTTGATTTGTAGAATGCAAGTGCATATTGTCAAACAAATGCCAAGTGTGAAAGCCGGGTATCTAGACCCTCAAGCTATAGCCCAAATAAATTTTAATTACCCTAAACAGTGGACACTGGATGCCAAAGAGCTAGCTACTGCAAAGACTCTTCAGGAGAAAGAGCACATCCGTATGGCGAAACTAAGGGAAGAGTCCCTTAAGGTTGTGGCATACATTGCCCTAGCTTTCAAAAATCTCCAACAACACTGTACTATATGGCTACCATACAACTTCAAGTAAGTTCAACTCTATACTTAAAGCTTTGTTCGATATATTTTATTCGATGCAAAAGAGCTTATCTAGTTCTATGATTAAATCCATGCAGCAACCACTGGATTTGTATAGCCGTCGATGTCGGGAGGAGCATGGCATGGGTCTTTGATTCAATAGATAGGGACCCTGTGACATACAAAGACTTCATATCGATTCTCAAGACATATACATATCGACAATCCTCATTAGCTTATATGTTTGTATACATACTTGTAACGTTCACTTTTGGATACGTGAAACTGAGAAATGAGAGTGAAGTGAGGGTGCGTGCATGTGTGTATACATAGAGTGAAAAGAGTGAGAAGTGAGAGTACGTGAAACTGAGAAATGAGTGAAGTGAGGGTGCGTGCGTGTGTGTATGTTCCTAGTGGTTCCGTTTTATAGGGGGGCAAACACATCACAGCTGGTTTTAAAACAAAACCGACACTGATGGTGTCCATCACTACCTGTTTTGTAATGAAACCGATAGTGATGTAACCTTATCACTTTCGGTTTTATATGAAAACCGATAGTGATGCGCCTGACACCACGTACTTTCATGCATGCACATGCATGCTGCAATAAAGGTCATTACTTATGAAAAAAATATTAATCCTGTGATCTTTATTTAATGCTCAAATAATGTCAACAAAATTCGTATCAATTGCATAATTTCATATGGGTACAAAAACACCATCGTCCACCCAAAAAATGCTAGATAATTTATTATTAGGGCACCATATATATGTAAAATATCCATACATGCGCTGCCATTTGAAGAGACAAACATCGATATATATATATATTGGTTACAGAAATACAACATAAAATAATAAAAACCTTGAAATAAAATTAGATATACGATAACAAAGACCGGACACTAAAATTAAATATACTATAACAAAAACATATTTTCGTCTAGGTTAATGTTACAATCGAAGTGTACTAATACATTACAATATAACCATCTCAGAAGCATTCTTCTAGCACCCAGCTAGGGTCAAAGAGACGCCAGAGAATGCTAGAGATGGCTGATGAGCTACGCCTTCGGGAGACGAACGGAGAGGTTGCCGGGCACTGTTGAACCCATGCCTCTCCGGACAGACAGTCCAGAGCACACGGGATGGTTGCCGAGCACCGATGAACCCATACCGCTCTGGACAGACAGGCCAGAGCACACCGCATAGGATGACTCTGTCAACCTTGCGGCGTCCCAAACTTCAGTGTTGCTCTATCTTAAGAAACATTCTTCTAGTACCTTTTGTGTGCACCATCCTTGTGGATGACTACTCTTATTGAATTTTGTATGTGGATGGTTTTCTCCCATAGAGAGGCCATAGATGTGTATACTAGCTAAGAGAGAACGAAGTGAGAAATAAGCAGCAAGAGGGTGGCAAGTTAAATAGCTGAAGTACCTAGACTTGGTCATTGAGAGGCTCCCGGCCGAGAGCCATTTTATAGGGGCTAGCAGCCGTGGTAGTTTTTTTTTGAAGTAAAGCTGTCGGGGTAGGTAAGAGCAGTGCTCCTGCTGTGGTGGTTAGTAGGAGCACTGCTGGCCCGTGAGGAGAATCTTTAGATCACTGTCGGTTTTGGTTCAAAAACTGATAGTGAAGGTGGACATATGTGAAGGTGGACATATGTGCTAGTTATGAGAACCGACAGTGATAGCTTCTATCACTGTCAGTTTTTAAACCAAAACCGACAGTGATTAGCCCTGGCATGCTGCCATGCTGCAACTAGGCTGCCTGTCGTCGTAGCTTTTTTTTTTAAAAAAGAATAAAAAAAATTTCCCGCACCTAGGATTCGATCGCAATCTTTTTTCAAAAAAAAAATAAAAAATATTTCCAGCGCCTAGGATTCGAACGTAAACTTTTTTTAAAAAAAATAAAAAAATATTTCCCGTGCCTAGGAGTAGTTTTTTTCTTTTATTCTCTAGATAGAAAGTAAACTAATTCTAAAATAAAAAATTGTCCCGTGACTAGGATTTGAACCCTGGTCTCAGGGTACATAATTTTGTGCCTTAACTGCTGCGCTAGAGTAGTGATTTCCTTAGGATTCGTTTTGTTTTTTCTTTTATTCTCTGAATGTAGAGTTAATTAATTCTAAAAAAATATAAAAATTTGTCCCGCCTAGGGTTTGAACCCAAGGCTCGGGGTTGAAAGTTTGGTGCCTTAACCGCTAAGCTAGAGTAGTGATTTCGTGGATTGATTTTGTTTTTCTTTTATTCTTTTATTGTATGTAATACAGTTAATTTATTCTAAAATAAGACAAAAAATTGTGTCTTGATTATTTAATTCTATGATAATTAATTAATAGTCTATAATTATCAAATAATAATATTTGTGAACATCATCTCAATATTTGATTACATAGTTAATAATAATCTAACTATTTATAGTTTGTCCAACAATGAGGGCCTCATTGTGATCACGTCGGACGTGAGCATGTTCGTCACCCTCTTCAAGGATTGGTAGGGTTATGTTCATCCCGAATAGAGGCATTTCCTGGTAGCCGTTGTAGTCTTCTTCATCCGTCACTCCTTCGAGACCGACAATCTTCCTTTTTCCTTCTAGGACTACTTTTAGCTTTTCTTTTGTCTTGTTGTCCCCTGCATAGAAGATTTTGCATAACATCTTTTGCAAGGATAAAGGGGTCGTCTCTATACGTGGTCTTGGTGAGATCAGCGGTAGTGAACCCTTCTCTGTTGGTGATTATTTCCTCGAGCTGGACCCACTGGCAGCGAAAAAGAGTTGCCTTCAACTGACCATAGTCTAGCTCCCATATCTCCTCTATGAAACCATAGTACATCGCCTGCATGTTGCCATTTTCATCGTGAGCATCGAAACAAACACCACTATTTTGGTATGTGCTCTTTCCATCTTTCTTTTTTTGTGTAAAATGTAAATCCATTGATCTCATACCCTTGGTACTTAAGTAATGTACTCAAAGGTCCCTTGGCTAAGATATCGAGCTGATTACCCAACGTTGTTCCAATCAAGCGACATCACAACCAGTTGCCTAATTCCTCCTTATGTTTTTTATGTAGCCAAGCCTGTGACATGCTTGGATACAAAGTTTGCAGTGATTGCCTATGCTTGTCAATGTATGGCATCACATCCTCTGCTTGCTAGAGAACAGTGAACTATGCCTATCTAGAAGAAATGGGGTCATCTACTATGATAGATTTCTTCCAGATCGTTCCTTTGCCACCTAGTCTTCCCTTGTCACAAGATTCTAGAACTCCAACCCTATTGATGTCCAGATAATATGTGCAGAACTCAATGGCCTCCTCCGTTGACCATCCTTCTACTACCATGCCCCCTTCCGGTCTGAATCTATTCCTAACATACCTCCTAAAAACTTTCATCAACCTTTCGAAAGGGAACATCTGATGCAGGTACATTGGGCCAAGAGCTCTAATTTGGTCAAGAAGATGCATGAGCAGATGCACTGAGATATCAAAGTAAGTCAGCAGGAAATGCATCTCAAGCCTGCAGAGAGTTTCGGCTATATCTTGCTACAGCTAGTCCAGCATGGACACATCAATAACCTTTTTTGAGATCACGTTGAAGAACGAGCACAACTTTATGATTGGGGCACTGACCTTTTGGGTTAGGATACCACATAGGGCAATAGGGAGCAGTTGAGTCATAATGACATGATAGTAATGGGCCTTCATACAGCCATAGTTCAACTTGATTTCTCTCATGTTCACTAGCCTCTTCGAGTTCGCATAGTAGCCCGTTGGGACATTGAGTTCATTGAAGAAAGAAATAAGCACACGCTTTTCTTTCTTCTTCAAGGTCCATCACACAATTGGAAGTTCAAACTGGCCATCCTCTAGTGCCACATGATGCAACTCCTTCCTAATTCCCAAGTGTTGCATGTCCAGGCGTGTGGCTAGTGAATCCTTCGATGTCCCCCCGGTGTCCATCAAGGTGTTAAGCGTGTTACCGACACGTTTTTAGTAACGTGCATGGGATTAAGACAGTGGCGTACACTCAGCACTATCTAGTAAGGTAGTTTCTAGAAAACTAATTTTTTCTTCTAGACGCTCCCATCAGGCGTTGCTACTGCATTGTCCCCCTTCCTAAGGACATCATCCAGTTTGTTGACTTCTCGAAGTATCACAGGCCCATCTCGATATTTTGGAGGTAAACATTTCTTAATAGTCCCATCAAAATATTTTCTATTCCTGTGGTAAGGGTGATCCTTAGGTAGGAACTTACGGTGTCCCATATAAACTATCTTTGAGTTCTTTAGCAGATGTACCGCATCGGTGTCGTCCAAGCACTCGACACATCCAGTATAGCCTTTTGTCTTCTCTCTGGCAAGCAACCTCGCCCTAGCAGGTCGATGATTGTAGTGATAAGTATTGCCTTGATCGTGACATGTTTCTTTTTGTACTCATCCCAAACATTCTTCACACCCTTTTCAAACATCTCAACTAGTTCATCGATCACTGGTTTTAGAAACACATCGATGTCATTCATAGGTTGTCTTGGCCCTTGGATCAGTAGTGGCATCTGATTGTATGAATGCTTCATACCGAGCCAAGGTGGAAGGTTGTATATATAGAGCGTCACTGGCCAGGTGCTATGATTGCTTCTAACCTAGTCGAAAGGATTCATCCCATCTGTGTTCAAAGCAATCCAAAGGTGCCTTACCTCCCCACTGATGTTCTTATAGAACGTAGTATTGATAGTCCTCTAGTCCTTCACATCGGCGGGGTGCCTCATCATTGTATCTTTCTTAAGCTCTTCGCCATGCCAGCACAACAGCTTGGCTGACTTTGCACATGCAAACAGCCTATGCACCCGGGGAGCTAGAGGGAAATACCAAACGACCTTTACGAGACCTCCTCTGGTCTTGGTACCCTCATCTGATGGCCCTTCCTTGTACCATGGAGCTTCACACTTGGGGCACGCATCCAAGTCTTTGTATTTGTCTCCACGGTACAATATGCAATCATTGGAACACGCGTGGATTTTTCAACCTCGAGGCCGATGGGGCAGATCATTTGCTTGGCCAGGTATGTCTTTTTTGGCAACTCATTTTTTTCTGAGAGCATTTTTCTTATTATACCTAACAACTGATCGAAGCCTTTATCGTTCAATCCATTTGTCAATTTGAACTCTAACAACATGATGTTGGCTTCCAGTTTGCTCATTGGACAATTCTTATACAATGGTGTTTTGCCATCTTTCTCATTTTCTCTAGCTTTCTCAGCTATCTTTCACTAAGACATCCGCTCTCTACATTATGTAGCAGCTGAGAAATGCCATCGTCATGCTCAGTGTCGTCAGCTAGCATGTTCCTAAACACATCATTAACAGTAGCCATAGGTTCCGTGTTGATACCGGGTTCTTCATCAGCATTGTGGAGAGCTACGTCAGGCATGGCCACATCATCATCGTTTTCCTACGGAACATTCACATCAACCTCGCCATGCATAGTCCATATCATATAGTTTGGCATGAAACCCCTTGTAATCAAGTGCGATTGTATAGACTCAATTTGAGCCCATTTCCTTTGATTCATGCAATCTTTGCATGGGCAGAAGACAGGGTTCCCATTCTCAGCATGGGCTTTGGCATCGGCGAGAAACTTGTCGACGCCAACCATGTACCGCTTATTCATTTGGGACCCATACATCCACTCTCGATCCATCTCTGCACAACAAAATATTGAGATAGTAATTAGAGAGAAATTAATAACAAGTGGCGCTTCATGAACAACAATTGTTGCTTAAAACAACAATTTATTCTACACTTATTTAATTTAGTCACCCCATTTTTGGAAAATATTATTGTACACTAATTATTGGAAAATTGAAATTAGTAGCCTCGGCCATATAAATTAAAAATCATAGCACCATTAAAAACAATTATTTCACAATAATGAACAACAATTATCCTACTCCATGCCACATAAAAATGGAGACACTAATTAAAAAACACTAAAATTGGAGACATGATCATGAACAACAATGTAACTCCAAACAATGTGTTGGGACGTGGCACATGGATTAATTTGCTCACCAAAATTGTAAAAGAATCTACTCTACTTCTATCAAGAACTAATTATAGCATTACATCCTAACAATAATCTTGATCACCATGTAATTAGCTAGGAATTTAAATGTGTTCAAAGACATCAACCTTTTGGATGATGGATTCACCACAATTTGCTTGGAAGCCTTGCACAAAGTCCAATTGGAAAAGTGCTCTCTAGAATGGAGAAAATACTAGAATAAGAATCAAGCAATGTAGCCATCAAAACAACGCTAATTAAGCAACAAAATCAAAGGAGTAGATGCTTGTTACTAACCTTAAAGCAAGAAGATCAAGCCATTCTTCCAAATCCAAGAGCTAACTTCATAGAGAAGAGTAGCCGCAACAATGGAGGGAGCAGCCCAAACGAGCGCCTCTGTGCTCGGGATGGAAGAGAGGAGGGAGGAGAGGACTGCGCTAGTTTTTTGTACTGTCATTTTATCACCGTCAGTTCTTCGAACTGACGTGTTAGCCCAAAATCACTGTTAGTTCATGGCTACAACCGGCAGTGATAAGTGGCCGTTAACTCACTACCGGAGCAAGCCACAAACCGGCAGTGATGTGGACCTTCACTGTCGGTTTGGCCCACCCCCAATCATTTTCTGATTTCCATGCTCAGAATCGGCAGTGAAGGTACATCACTGCCGGTTCAGCCAAATCCGGTAGTGATGAGGCTGGCAATGATGTTTGTTTCTGTAGTAGTGTATCTAATCAGGCAAGTAGGGGTCTCTTTTATGTAGTACTATTAGAGATACTCTAATAGTGGAATATTTATTAGCCACAAGTTAGAATATTAAACAATCTAAATGCCTCCAATTTATCAAAGAAGTCACCATATTATTTGCCTCGCAGGAATACTTATTTTGTTAGATTTACAAAAATCTAGTATTTTTGTGCATTATCCCAAAACCTATGAGGATTCTATAATTTATTTTTTAATAAATCGGAGGAACAAAGCCCTTACTCGATATATATCACATATATAAAGGAATACAACAAAATGTTTCAAAAAAAATGTATAATTTTGCCAGCATAACATGAAACACTAGAATTTTGAAGCCATTATTAACTGAATTATTGATGTCCCAGAATGCTGGCAACGAGCCAACCAAGCAAACTATGGTTTCCACATAAATGAAACTGTTATACGTTACATAAATCCCATAACTTATCTCAAAGTACTAGTATCTTGGACAGAAGTACGACACGGCATTTATATATTTTCTAATTGATAACAGCATAGAAGTGCACAGAAGCTCCGTATGCTTAAAGCATTCCTGTGTTGCTTGCAATCCTTTCAGATTCTTTCAGCTCCTGATGCCTCTGAAGAAGACTTCCCTTCTTCAATCATATCCAGTGAGAATGTGTATTCCGTTACTTTGTGGACTTGATCTGTACCATCTCTAGAAAATCATGTAAGTATATTTAGAATGTGTTCAATGGATGAAATTAACATAAATATCATATATAGTGACAACAATAAGATATCATCGAATAAATTACCTTAATTTCAACAGTTTGAAGGAATCGAGAAAGACTGAATAGATGATGTGGTGGAACATAAAAGTTTGTATCAAGTCTCAAAATACTTAGATTTTCAAATCTCCACAAAAGATCTTGGAATATGTTGATTGCCGCTGCCTGAAAATCATAATATATTTTTGTTATGCAACATCATCTCTATGTCATGTTATAGTGACCCAATAATGATATTGAATCTTTTGAACAAGAACATGTGACATATGAACATCAAAATTATGCAGGACCTGTCTCCTGTAATTCTATGTAGACATCAAGGATGATAGATGCCCGAATATGTACATGCACAGCTGTTCAAAGGAGGGACCAAAGAATAATGAACAACTAGGCACTCTCAAAACATGAGTTACACATTAACGATATGTATTTTTTTTAAAATTTACTTATTCTACCAACTAGGTACACTCAAATAAGATGAGTTACACATTAAAGATAAGAAATTTATTCTTTATTACATTTACTTATTCTAGTGCTAGGAGATGACAGAGGACCAAACAAAGAATCAATTTGTTCATTTTATATTTGCATCGACTTCATTATTACCGCAGGTCTTATGCAATCGATCGGATCATATAGATATCCCTTCAACACAACATACGTCATCGAAAGGATCTCGGATGACTCACTAAAGCACGAAAGCCCGCTAGAAAATGGATTCCTATTTGAAGAGTGCCTAACCGCATGGATAAACTCACATTGACCCGTCAATTTTGTGTCCAATTCCGGATTATTTTGGGAAGTTTCGGGAAGAAATTGGAATGGAATAATAGCCTATTTTTCTTCAAACAATAGAATTATAGCCAGATAATTAACATTAAGTGGTAATAGATTATGTGGAGAGAATCTATCACAACAGTTTATGTTCATAAGGATCCAATAAACTACACATTAATGCTGGAAATTATGAGAAACAGATTGCAGAATTAACAAAAGACTGAAACTATATTATTAATTAGAACTACTTGCATTTCAGTAAATGTGTTGTTGGAACAAATAATGACTGTCTCATCGTGACCACATAGAAATTTACCTCTTCCCATCATTTTTGATGATGTCTCTACAGAGGTTGGGGATCGGGCTCATCTATATTGTCTAAACCATTTATTACTATGCTTTTTGTATTTTCACGATCGATATATAAGGATGGGCTGACAAAGACACTCTTAACAGAGGGGCATGCAGGGCTAAATATGGCTTCACTACCAGAATCCTCAAATTTGCCGAGTGTTTTTATGTTTGCCGAGTGTATTCGCTCGGGCACTTGGCGAACAAGTTCTTTGCTGAGTGTTGCGATAAAACACTCGGCAAAAAAAACACTCGGCAAATAGGGGGTTTGCCGAGTGTCAAACAAAACACTTGGCAAAGATGAGGTTTGGCGAGTGTCAAAAAAAACACTCGGCAAAGAAATAAAAAAAATTCTAGAAAAGAAGGAGAAGAAAAAAAATGAAAAAAAAACTTTGCCGAGTGCTCAGATCTATAACACTCGGCAAAGAAATAAAATCTTTTTTCTGGAAAAGAATGACAAGAAAAAAATGAAAAAAAACTTTGCCGAGTGCCCGATCTAGGACACTCGGCAAACAAAAATATCTTCTTTAACACCCAACGCCCCACCCTACTTCCTCCGCACGCACCCGGCCTCTAGCGCCCCTCCCTTTTGTTCCCCGGCGCCCGGCCCCCCTCCCCTCCTCTCCCTCTCTTCCCACCGCCGACGCCCCTCCCCCTCCTCTCCCTCTCTTCCCCAGTGGTCCCGGATCCCGCGGCCACCCCCTCCTCTCCCTCTCTTCCCCGGATCCCATGGTAGCCCCCTCCTCTCCCTCTCTTCCCCAGATCCGGCGGCCACCCCTCCTCTCCCTCTCTTCTTCGGCGGCGGCCGCCCCCTCCTCTCCCTCTCTTCCCCGGATCTGGCGCCCCCTCCCCGGATCCGACGGCTGGAGGAAGCTCGGGCGTGGCCGGTGGTGGCGTGGTGGTGGTGGGCGGTGGTGGCATGGTGGTGGTGGCCGATGATGGCTCGTGGTGGTGGCCATGAAGCCGGGGAGCGGAGGCGAGACGGAGACCGACCGGTGGTGGCTTTTTTTATTTTTCGAAAAAATGTTTGTTGTGGTTTTTTTTTATTTTTCGAAAAAAATGTTTGCCAAGTATTTTTTGGGCACTAGGCAAAGTCTTTGCTGAGTGTCCGACAAAAAACACTCGGCAAACTCAGTTTGCCGTTAAAAGGTTCAGCGAGTGTCGTTTGTCGAGTGTTACACTCAACAAACCCTTTGCCGAGTGTTTTTTGGGCTTTGCCGAGTGGCAAAGCTACTGTTTCCCGTAGTGCTTTAGTTCCCACAATAATCTTTTAGACAAATAAATTAGTTTTTCTTGGCTACAAGTTAACGACGACGGGCATTGGAGATGCATGACCAATGGTGAAAATGAATCCAAGAAAGGAAAATTAAAATATCAACCATCGTACGTGATGACATGTAGAGATGTCCTGGTTTGTAAGCATCGTACGTGACAACGTGCACGAAATCTTTTGAAATTTTTATCATAGCCTCCACATACGATATCACGACATCTCAACAAGTTTCATGATTTTCGGACTTCGTTTGCTTTTTATAGAATTTAAAAACACTTCACACGCAAGTTCGTAGTCATGTTTCATGAACAAGATGTCCGAAATTTCAGGTCCGTTCCTGGATACGGCCTCACACTACACTCAGTAACATGACTATAATTTTTGAATCATTAAATTCCATTATTCGTACCACGTGTAGTTCAAATTTATATTTTTCGAAAAAATTCAAGTAAACGAAATAAAGTAACTAAATATATCAAAAAGCCACAAAAAAACTCCAAATTCTAACGAGAAGTTCCCGGTACTTTAAAAGGGCTGCACAAAAAATTTGGAGGCCAAAAACAAAAAAAAAGCTTTGCCGAGTGTCGGGGCATGACACTCAACAAAGGAGGTTTTTTGAATTTTTTTAGAAATTTCCTCTTTGCCGAGTGCCTTCACAGGGGCACTCGGCAAAGGTATTTCAAAAAAAAACTCTATGCCGATGGCCGGATCGGGGCACTCGGCAAAGTTGCCTCCTTTGCCGACTGCCTCCCTGATCCGGCGCTCGGCAAAGGGGCGGGTGGGGGCACTTAAGCGAGTTTGCCCAGGCAGTCCAAGCCACACACAGAGAGCCCCACACAGGCCGCTCCCGGCCTGGGCCCTCCTGGCGCGTCGCCGCCAACACCGGCCCGCCTCGCCACGCGCTCCCCCTCCTCTCTGCAGGCGCCACGCCAGCCCCCCCCACGCTGGCACCACGCCCGCCCGCCACGCCAGGCCACGCCTTCTTCCCACACCGCCCCCACCCCCGTGCCCGCGTGTGGCCGAGCATGGCCAGCTCACCCACGCCGGCCCACCAACACCGGCGGGTGGAGGAGGGGAGGAGGAGGAGGAGCGGGAGGAGAGGTGGAGGAGGAGGAGGAGAAGGAGGAGTAGGAGTAGGAGCCAGCCCTACCCCCGGCCGTGCCTCGTGGACCGCCCTTCCCGCCACCGCCCGTGCCCGACCCCGTTCCCGACTCCGACGACCCCGACCCCGACGCCGCCCGCCCCTACCCCCGGTGCCCGTCAGGTATGCCCTCTCTCTCTTGTTGTTGTCGTGGTAGTGATAGTTGTAGTAGTAGTGCTAGTGGTAGTAGTAGTATTAGAAGTAGTGGTAGTAGTAGTAGAACTAGTGGTAGTAGTAGTAGTAGAACTAGTGGTAGTAGTAGTAGAAGTAGTGGTAGTAGTAGTAGTAGAACTAGTGGTAGTAGTAGTAGCAATAGTGGTAGTAGTAGTAGTAGAACTAGTGGTAGTAGTAGTAGCAATAGTGGAAGTAGTAGTAGAAGTAGTGGTACTACTTGGATATATTCTTTTGCATGGATTGATATCCAAACTACATGGCTTCTCTTGAGACATATGTGCTTGTCAGCCATCGTGTCGTTGTTTTTTGCCGGTTTTGGAAACCTCACCGTGCAGGGGAGGTTCTTCCGATTTTTTTTAAATGACAGTATTTTGTTCCAATTTTGTAGAGAAGATCCCGTCGAAGCCGAGTCAGAGTTCCCGTCGCCGTGCCGGTCTGCATGCACCACGTCGCCTCGCCACTACACCGACCCACCACAGCCCCGCTAGCCTAACTCTGCCGCCACCCTAGGTATAACCCCTCTTTCCGTATCATGGTCGTAGATCGTGTAACCCAGTTAGGCGTCTCCCGTTCGAAAGAGATACGGTTGGAGGTATGCAGATCTTTGCATATCTATGACCGTATCTGTTTTGGATTGTCCACGTTTTTTGGACAGCCCGTGGATGCGTAGATGGGTTAGTTTCCATCGTCTGCTCCGGTCCGAGACAGAGTTTTGGCATCACCTCCCTGTTGTTCTCCGGATACGCACTCTTCTTTAGCAGGACGTGTATCTGGAGAACAGTGGGGAGGTGCTACCGAAATTCTGTCTCTGATAGGAGTAGAGCATGGAAACTAACCTCATCTATGCATCCGTGGGTGGGATTAGGACCTATCCTCACCTATTAGACAGTAGGAACACCATGTAGATGCAATTGATGGTTACATTACTCGCTGATACATATGTTAGAGGATGGATGACCATCAGTGGATGTACACGGGCGGGAGAAGTCAGAGTGATTACACCATGGAATGGATGAACAAGACTGATGCTTTCTTGAACAGTGCATTTGGCAAGGCTGCTAAAGGACATTGCCTAGTTTTGTGTCCCTGTAGCAAATGTGAAAATAGGAGAAGGGTAAACAAGGTGGAAATGGGTAAACATCTTGTGAAGAATGGATTTACGCTAGACTACACCCGGTGGGTCCACCATGGTGAAGCCCATCGTATGAGAGAGGAGGTGGTGAGACCACGGGTGGAGGCTTTTGATGCTGATGCCGGGGTAGCAGACATGTTAGATGACTTTCACCAAGGACAGTTCGACGAGGGATGTGAGAAGGAGGAGATGGAGGTAGCCGCACAGGCGTTCTATGACATGATGGATTCGGCACAGAAACCCCTTCACGATCGGTCAATGGTGTCTCAACTGGATGCCATTGGACGCTTAATGGGGTTGAAGTCTGAGTTAAACTTGAGTCGAGAAGGCTTCAAAAAGATGTTGGCCGTGATTGGCACCCTGCTTCTAGAGGGCCACATTCTGCCAAAGAGCATGTACGAGTCACAGAAACTCCTTCGTACACTTAAGATGCCGTATGAGCAGATACATGCTTGTCCGAATGGGTGCGTCCTATTTAGGAAAGAACACGAGCATGCAAAGTTCTGTCCAAAGTGTAAATCCTCTAGGTACCTGGAGGTAAACTCTGATGATGGCCAGAAGAGGCAACTTACGATCCCCGTGAAAATCCTATGGTACCTTCCGTTCCTACCGAGGATCCAACGGCTATACATGACCGAGGAATCCGTGAAACAGATGACATGGCACAAAAATGGCAAATGGTACAATCCTGACAAGATGGTACATCCATCCGATGGTGAAGCTTGGATCCGCTTTAATGACAAACATCATGACAAAGTAGATGAGGCTCATAATGTACGTGTCGCGCTGGCAACAGATGGGTTCAATCCTTATGGAATGATGGCTGCCCCATACACATGTTGGCCCATCTTCGTTATCCCCCTTAATCTCCCCCCCGGTGTCTCCTTTCAACGACATAACATTTTTTGTTGTTGATAATTCCTAGACACCCAGGGAGTAATATGGGTGTGTTCATGGAGCCTGTGTTTGATGAATTGGTCCGTGCTTAGGATGAAGGGGTATGGACATACGATTGAGCTACAAAGACAACCTTCAAAATGCACGTTTGGTACCACTACTCCTTGCATGACTTCCTAGCGTATGGGATATTCTGCGGCTGGTGTGTTCACAGGAAGTTCCCATGCCCAATATGCAAGGAAGGTGTGAGGTTCATTTGGTTGCAGAAGGGTGGCAAGTATTCGTCGTTCGACAGACATCGTCAATTCCTACTTCTTGACCATCCATTCAGACAAGACATCAAGAACTTTATGAAAGGTGTCAAAGTGACAAACCTTGCACCACGGATGATGACTGGTGCTGAGGTTCATGCTTAGATAGATGCTCTCATGCCCAATGAAGAAGGTGGTTTTGTGGGATATGGTGAGCAACATATGTGGACTCATATCTCAGGCATGACGAGGCTCCCCTATTTCGATGACCTTCTTCTGCCACATAACATTAATGTAATGCACACTAAAAAGAATGTCGCCGAGGCCCTTTGGGCAACACTCATGGACACTGAAAAGTCTAAGGACAACCCTAAGGCTAGAGTGGACTTGGCAACGTTGTGCGATAGACCAAATCAAGAGATGCAGCCTCCTAGTCGTGGTAAGACCTGGAGAAGGCCTAAGGCCGATTTCGTCTTGAAAAAGGACCAAAAGAGGGAAGTACTTGAATGGATCTAGACGCTAATGTTCCCTGATGGGTATGCAACGAATCTAAAGAGGGGAGTGAACTTAGGCACTTTGTGAGTCAATGGGATGAAGAGTCATGACTACCACATATGGATTGAGCGGCTTCTTCCGGCGATGGTTCGAGGCTATGTCCCGGAGCATGTCTGGCAAGTGCCGGCAGAGTTGAGCTACTTATTCCGCCAACTTTGTGCCAAGGAGCTCTCTTGAACCGTCATTGATGACTTGGAAAAGGTGGCACCCGTGTTGCTCTATAAGTTGGAGAAGATCTTTCCACCCGGCTGCTTTTTGTCGATGCAACATTTGATTGTGCACCTCCCGTATGAGGCACGGATGGGGGGGCCATGCAGGACTGTTGGTGCTATCCAATCGAGAGATGTCTGAAGACTCTTCGCAAAAAATGTAGAAATAAAGCCAAAATTGAGGCTTCCATTGCAGAGGCATACATTCTAGAGGAGGTGTCGAACTTCATAGAGAAATACTACACTGAGAACCTTCCTAGCGTTTATAATCCACCCCCTCATTACAATGCTGGCGAAAATGAATCGAACCTCAGCCTTTTCCAAGGGCAACTCAGAACCGCAAGTGCATCGACCACTAAGCAATTTAAAAATGAAGAGTGGCGCAGTATCATGCTATATGTGTTGACCAACCTTGTCGAGGTGCAGTCGTTCATTGGGTAAGTTCTGAACGAACTTGTTTCATTTCGCCGTATGTCCTTGTTTCTTCATCCAACCCCCTTGTTTCTCGTTGGTACAGGGAATTTCTTCGTCAATCCTGGCATGGATCAAGGCAACCTATCCCGCAAGAAAATGATACCCTTCTTTCACAGGGTGCGGGACCAGAGAGCCCCGATTTCATTTGTTTGTTCAAACAGAAAGCCCAAACTGATGCGCCTATAAGTGACGAGCTGAGACAGGTTGCAAATGGTTGTGCCGTTAGGGTCAAGTCATTTACCGGTTATGACGTGAGTGGATATCATTTTCACACAGCAAGCTACGAGCAGAGTCGGCCCAATCAAAAAACCACAAACAACGGAGTTGTTACGCCTGTCACTGATGGACTCGACTATTATGGAAGAATTGAAGAAATCTACGAACTATCATTCTATGGTTCCAAATCTCTTACTCCTGTCATATTCAAATGCCACTGGTTTCATCCTAGAGTAACGAGACGGACCCCTAAGGTTGGGCTAGTCGAGATTCGACAGGATTTCGTCTATCCAGGAAAAGATGTCTACATTGTGGCTCAACAGGCCGTCCATGTTTATTATACGTCATACACGTGCAAAGACACCGAGCATCTTAAGGGTTGGTCTATTGTGCACAAGGTATCGCCACACGGTAAACTACGTGTCCCAAACGATGAAGATTACAACTTCAACCCAAACACATATGATGGAGAGTTCTATCAAGAAGAGAGGCTACAAGGGAGGTTTGACATAGACTTAACTGAAGAGATAGGAATGGAAGTAGACAATGAAAGGGATGATGACGAGGATGCTGGAGACGAGGTGCGAAATCTGAAGGACATACAAATGCTTGAGTGATTACGTTTAGGCAATGACAATGAAGACAACATTCCTCCTTCGGATAGTGTTGATGAGTTGGACAATGTTGATAGTGATGACGAGACCTATGATCCAGCTAATCTCAATCATGAAGATTATTTCTAATACATGTAATACTATGTTTTTTGTAATTATGTTTTGTTCATTTTTGCATATATTTCTAATACATGTATTACTATGTTTTTTGTAATTATGTTTTGTTCATTTTTGCACCTATTTCTAATTACGTCTTGTTTTTCTTTTTAATTGCAGGTGATTGAACAAAGATGGCGGGCGACCGTCATAGGTCCATGAACTCGATTTACCAAAGACCACGCCGGCTGTAGGAGGAGGCAGAGGGGGCGGCGGAGGGATCGGACAGGAGGAGGAGGAGGAGGACCACCAGCCACAGGAGGGGGCCGTCTCCTCCCACGCCGTGTGAGGAGGAGCTAGAGGAGGAGGTGGCGCCCGTGGATGAGTTGGACGAGGAGCTGGTTCGGCAAATGGACGAGGAGGAGGGGCCGCACGAGGACGACGAGTGCGAGGTGGCAAGCATGGGTTCCGCTTCCTCCGACTCCTCTTTGAGTGTCTACTTGCGAGGTCCCGCGAGCCTCCCACAGGTTCCGCTTCCTCACCAACGCCCAGTGATTCGCCCCGAAGGGCAAAAGTAAGTAACTTTATATGTTATCACCACTACTTCATATGATATGATGAAAAAAACTAATAATTTTTCTTAATCACTTGTGCAGGAACTAGGTGGTTGTGTCGGGTGGTAGCGCACGGCTAGTCAACGGCATCCTGGGTCTTCTGTGCAGGCAACACTTCCCCGGCATTGTCACGTACACATCAAAGATGGAGCCGGCCTACTCGTTTGACCACTACGCCGTCGCCCTCGATGCGGAGTACCCCAACAAGTCAGCGCGGGTGAAGGCAGAGTTTTGGGTAAGTCTCCCTCGCACAACATTGCTCAATACGTCGCATTCATTGGACTTTTCTTGAAATAATGAATGGATACATCGCTTTTGTATGCAGACTTATTACAGATGCGAGGAGGGATTTGAGGCCAGGGCGGAGCAGGTGACTACCAAAGCCTGTAAAAAACTCGTCACCGACATGCATCACAAGGTGCGCATCCAGGCCATCGTAACCTACTACGGGTCGAAGCTTGGAGAGAGGAAAACCAAGAAAGACGCAAGAGAGATGCAGCTGACCCGGGAGCAGTACCTTGAGGTAAATGAAGAACATCAATATTGATTCGTTTTGAGATTAAGTTGGTTTAATTTGATCTTCTTATATGTCCAATACTTGATGACATGTAGATGATTCCCTGGTGGTGCCAAGCGTATCCCGAGTGCTGGGCGATGATGGTGGAGAGGTGGTTCACGGAGGAGTACCTCAAGATGCATAGGGATGCACGGGACCGTCGTTTGCAGATGCAAGGTCCAGCACACCATCAAGGCAGCCGTAGCCTCGCCGGATACAAACAAGCATGGGTACACGAATTTATTTATCTATTGTGACGCTCAGTTCTGCCTGATTTCTAATCATCGTGCTATCTTTCTTGCAGTCGGCGTCACATAGTGGCCAAGCTTGCTCGGACTTCTAGGCTTGGTGTATGCCCCACAAGGGCAAGGCGACGTCTGACGTCTCCTTCAACCTGGAGGACCCACCCGAGGCATACACAAACCTGAGCGTCCACTTCTGCATCAGTGAGTACACTGAGGTGGCGAGGTCGCTCCATGGGCCAGACCACGATCCAAGCACCTAGGACTTCGATGGAGAGGTCGTCATGAGGGCGGGGCAAGGCAAGAAGCATGGGCGGTTCTGGCTTGGCGACGGCGTCATCGACACGGCCTCTACTCCCTCTCTCTCCCATATCCGAGCACGGAGCACGAGCGAGAGCCCAGCCATTCGCACATGGCCGATCGCTGCACAGCACCGGGTCGACGCACTCGAGGTTATTCCTGTTTTACTCGTCATGCGTTGATCTTTACACACATTAATTAGCTTTGCATTACTAAAATATTGGAGTGAAATATTGCAGGCCTGGCTGAAACAAGAAATGAGGCAATGTCAGGAGCCGGAAGCCGAGCAGCAAAGGATGGCGGCCCAGCTGGAGGCTGAGCGGCAGGCCCAGGCGTAGAGGCTGATGGACATTACGGAGTTCCTACAAGGGCTTGGGCAACGTGTGGGCTTCTCTCTGCCAGCTGGGCTGTTGGTTCCACCTCCGCCTCCGCGTCCTGCAGCTGCAGCTACTCCTGTGAGTATGAAAGTTTTTTACTTTCGATTGTGCTTTGCTTGTTTGGCCTCTACCTTCCTATATTAGCTATCCAAATAATCTTGTCTCACATGCAATCTTTTCTCCTTTGTGCAGTCTCCATCTGACGGTGGTTCGAATAATCCACCTCATGCATCTCCGAATGATGGAGCTGAGCCTTCACCACAGTCGCAGTGGCCGAGATGAGTGCACGTTGTATTTTTTTCATTTGTTGTTCACTTGGTGATAGACTTGTGATATACTTGTGATGCACTTGTGGACTTTGATGGACTTATGGATTTATTTGGATGGACTTGAGCACTTATTATTATAGATGTGATATATATTGTGATGGATGTGATATGTGCGGATGGATGTGTGGATGGATGAGATATATGTTTGTATGAATTTATTTGTCACGATGGAATGTAAAAAAAATTAAAAATTGTCGTTTTGGGTCACTTTGCCGAGTGCCATGATCACAGCACTCAACAAAGCTAAAAAAATGGGCGCTCAGAAAATCATTTTCCAGCTTTGCCGAGTGCCATGACCATGGTACTCGGCAAAGATTTTTTTTTTAAAAAAATTCAAACTTTGCCGAGTGCCGGCCAGAGGGCGCTCGGCAAAGAATTTATTTTTAAAAAAATTCAAACTTTTCCGAGCGCCGGCCAGGGGGCACTCGACAAAGAATTTTTAGAAAAAAAAATAAAACATCTTTACCGAGGGCCGGATAGAGGGCACTCGGCAAAGATTTTTTTAAAAAAAATAAAAATCTTTGCCAAGTGCCTACAGGGTTTGGCAGTCGGCAAAACGACCGTCAATGGGGCCGGCACCGTGACGGTCGTTTTTCTTTGCCGAGTGCCCCTGGGGCTCTCGGCAAAGCATTTGTCGAGTGCCTGATAAAAGACACTCGGCAAAGAGAGCTTTGCCGATCAATTTTTTGCCGTGTGTTCTTTGCCGAGTGCCGCATTCGGCAAAGGCTTTGCCGAGTGCAATTTGACCTTTGCCGAGTGCCTCAGGCACTCGGCAAAGAACCTGAATCCAGTAGTGTATGCAGTACAAGGTACCATGCAAAATATCTACAATATTTTGAACATATTGTTTGACACCACAAGTAATGCAATGATTAAGCACTGGTATATAGGCCATCATGATAGCAACCATTTGACCTATACGAATATATGGCTTAGAATTGAACAACAAAGCTCGTGTTTCATTGTTGGGTTTCAGATATTTGTAGACACAGAAATTCAGTGGATAAGCATGCACGCCACACAATAATGGTGAAAGGGAGACCGATGCAAGACAGATGCAGGATCTGGTAATAATTAAGCTTAAGAGAAGAGAACCTGTCACAGTTGAATTTACCTGTGTGGCCATGTCAAAGTTGCCGATGTGAAGCTCCCTGACGTTGGAAATGGCTGTGAACATCTGGACGTAGTCTATATTCTCTGCGGAGTCGTTGAGGAAGATTCTGGCAAACTCCAGGTTCGGCAGCGGCCCAAGCTCCCAGAGGCCAGCGCCAGCGATCCTCAGGCGCAGCACCAGCCGACGGAGGTTGGGCGCCTGGATGACCCACCCACCGCCTGGGACGGTCCCGTCATCGGCGACGGCGAAAGCGATGTTTTGCAGGCGGAGGTCCACGAGCGTGGGCGCGGCCGCTGAGACCATGGCCTCCAGCTGCGCCCACGCATTCCCTCCTGTGAAGACCACGTCGTCCAGATCGAGCCTGTTTAGCCTCTGGAACCCCGCGAAGCCGTCAGGCGGCGCCGGGATCGCGCAGCAGCGCAGCTCCAGCTCGCCCAGCACGGCGGGGTCGCAGTGGAAGAGCGACGGCAGCGGCGTGGCCAGGGGGAGCGCCAGGGACAGCGAGCGCGGGCTCTTCCCCGCGACGGCGCGCACCCAGTCATCGGTGCGGTGGTAGACGCTCAGCGGGACGCCGCGGATGCTGACGCAGCCGACGGGGGCCGCGCAGCGCTCGAGGAAGCCGGCGATGGAGCCCCAAGCGCCGGCTTCGTCAGGTACGTCGTGGAGCTCGATGTCGAGGTCTAGCACGGACTCCCAGCGGCGGCGCCACGGCGGCGACAGCACGGACGTGCGCACCACGTCGCGGGCGGGCATGCCGGCGAGGATCTTGTCGAGGACGTCTGTCGTGAGGTCGCCTAGCAGGTCCACCGCACGCTCCGCCGCCGGCGGCGGCGGCGGCGGCTGAGATTCGCCAGGGGGAAGCATGGTTGCTTGGTGGTTAGGTTTGGTGGCTGGATCCAGTGATTTGACGCCGACTGGTGGGAATGGGGGATCCGGCCGGATCATTTCACACACACACAAGCTGTAATCATTCAATTTGCCAGAAAAAATCACAGGCAATCACTAATCTGGCGTGGATTCAATTTCAAAAGAGACACGCTGCCTAACAAAGCGTGGATTTGGCAGCACCAACAATCTGCCGAGCAGGATCAACATCGGGCATTATATTGTGGGCTGTAGGTGGCCTTGCGCTCTCGTTGGTGTGCCCACGGCGGCGACGTCTTCTACGAGCACATCCTCGCCACACGTGGGCCTGCAGAAAGCGGCTGCAGCAGCAAGTGGCACTCCTGTCACGGTCTTGGCATGATTATGCGTGTCCGGATCCCTACCTCTCCTTTCTACCTCTTTTCTCCCAAATTCCTACTGATTTCTCAGGTTACCATCAGATTCTGTATTGGACCCTGACAAAAGGTATCAAGAGCACACCTTGATTCCATTGATTTGAGATCAACACTAGCACAGAAAAGTTTTTTTAGAGTCGGTCAAAACGATCTTCAGCGACAGTTCAAAAAACCACAACTATGCTATTGATTGTAAAGATAGGCGTTTGTAGCGTCGGGCTTCTAACTGCCTCAACAAAAGCATTTTTAGGGGCGCCTCCGTTCAGATATCCACTCCGGTTGCAATAGCAGAACCGCCTGACGAGGGTGTGTTAAGCCTTGGGATCAAGGGTTCCCGACAGAGAGACCCCCCGAACGACCCTTCTAGGATCGCCCGGGGCCTATACCCATCGGGTAAGCTTGCGTGTACCCTCTGGCCAAGGAATCAGGCCAAGCCCAAGCATGCACGCCGCCTCTACTTGGGACTCGGGGGCTCGCTCGAGCCTCAGGCTCCCAATCAACATGTTGGACCTAATCCTTGGCCCCCTCCCGGCCTTCGACGCTAGCCAAGGCCCAAGCACGAGACAGGCGCCCTAAGCCAACAAGGCTCAGGGGCTCCCTAGCGCTGCCCTGTAGGCGCGGCTCTGTCAACCGCTCCTCCGACAGGGTCACGCATGGGGCATGACCCAAGAAGACAAACTCCTCCGCTGGCTTCAGGGACTCGGAGGCTTCCAGGCCCGCGCGTCGGCCCCTCAAGCCGGGTGCCTTCACCACCAAGAAGCCTTCAGAAGGTGCACCCTGTAGAGGCCGGTCCAAGCCGACACAGCCTGACACTCAGCATGTCAGAACAAAGCAGCCGGGCGACCCCCAGAGGTTCTTTGGCTCCGCGACATCACCACGGTCCACGGCGCGCCGCTGCAGGACCCTCTTGGACTCCGGCGCATGTAGACAATAGGTTTAACTCCCCAAACCGCCATGTACCCGATCTACCTCGATGTATAAAGGGAGGTCTGATCCTAGAGAGGGGGAGGACGATTCCTAGACGATCCAAGACAGATCAATCGAGTCCTCACCGTTCAGCTCACGCTCTGCACCGAGAGCATAGCAACCCAGAGAGGGGCACCGAGAGCTACTCCACCGCTTCCATCGTCTTCCTCCTCTTCGACGAGGGGGAAGGCGCCATTGGCGATGAGGCTTCCTAGGATCAGCACCGAGAGATCCCCTACCAACTCTCTCTCTCTTGCACTCTGTTATAATCCCTCAGATTTTGGGTGCTCTTGAGTAGAAGGATCATCAGCTGCTGGACATAGGGCCCCGATAGCCCGAACCGGGATAAACCGTTGCATCCCCTCTGTGATTCTTGTGTTTTTGAGCCCCACCCGAGCCACCGGAGACACACACTCTGACACCCAACGAACAATAATGCTTGCCGCGGTTTCAACCCCACGACACCGCCCCTAAAAATCTATTTTCAGGAGCGGTTGCAATAGGAGAACCGCCCCTGTAAACTTATTTTTAGTGGTGGTTGCTGCACTCTAACCGTCCTTGAACCTGTTTTTCAAGGATGGCTGTGGCAATGCAGCCGCTTGTAAAAACACATTTTCAATGGCTGTTGGCTTATTGAAACCGCCCCTAAAAATTAGATTTTAATTTTTGAAATTTCCCACGATATGAAATCACCTGTTTTCCACCGCATTTCAAAGCCTATTGCAATAGTTGATTCAAAAAAACTTTGTATATACTAGTGAACTAGGTAACTAATACAAATTTGATTCACAAAGTATTTGTAGCATGCTTTAATTTACATTACAAACTAGTAAATAACATTGTGCTTCATCACAACAATGATTTGAAGGTTTCATCGGCTGTAACGCGAAGAGCCACAAACTTCTGATGTATGGCATACTCTGAATTACGATCATAGAATAAGCCCCTCCAGAACCTCCCGCACCAAAAACTTGCGGAAATCATCTTGAACTTCTTGAATATCCATTTGGTTAATTACACAGGAAGGAGAAAACGCCTTATGCTGCACAAAACACAAGGGATAAAATTAGCTAGATTCATATTAATGAACATATGCATATGATATGGTTCGACGGACCGACTTACGTCTTGAGGGTTATTATAGTACCACCCGTTGGTTCTAGGCCATTGACATACAAAGTAGCCACAAAGCACGCTTCTGGGAGGCAAGCTCGTGCACTGCAGGTCGGTGATGCAAAAAATAAACAATGGAGTGGTCATACCCATGGATGTAGAGAAACGGAAATCTAATCCAGCTTTTCCGGGTTATGCACTCCACCTTTCTTAACGTAATAACCGTAGGTGCTATTTATAGTAACGTGATGGACGAAAGATTCAGTTTCGCTATAACAACAATTGGATGCAACAATTACTCCCACAAGTAATAAACTATGGTTGTTTACGCCTATAAAACATTGATGAAATATTGGAATGTTTTTTCATCTTTTCTCATCGAGTCAAAGAGCAAAATGGTGCCAAGGTTTACATTGATGCATGTTAAGGTGAAGTGACCATTGCATTAGTACAAATAAGATAATGGTGTCAACGTAAACCAAATTGCATGAAAAATGATACTGGTGTCAGTGGGCCGATGTAAACCAAATAACGTGAAAAATGATACTAGTTGATCTTACCCGAAATAGTCTGGGGCATATATATATTGGAACCTCTGATAAGCTAGCATCACATTCCCAATATAGATTGCAACTTCTGACTTTACTTCTTTGTGCGCTGCCTTCCTACTTTTTTTCTCGCCTTGCCCTTGACACCCGTGAATGCAGGATGATCATCTTTCCACATTAGAGGCCCAACGTCGTGCCTCGTTAATGAGACAAGGGTCAAGGAATGCGCTCCTCACGTCCAACTTGTCCGCTGTAAGGAAAATGGACCCTAGGCCCATTTACTTTGGATTTTGGTGTTTGATGACCAACACAACCAAATTGGACTAATGAATTTGCAAGTGATTGTTTTGCGATCCAATAGGGTGCAAGACGTGACTGGGACGAAGGCGACATGATGATCCGATGATCAACACCATAAGCAAGACCTTAGAAGCACAAGAGAAGACCCAAGATATCAAGCAAAGTCCAAGCACGAAGATAGAAACTAAGCCGGACGCAAGATCGTGAAGAAACGAGCGCACAAAGGTGACCGGACGCTGACATATAGCGACCGGACGCTCCGATCAAGAGGCTCAACAACAGAAGCCGTCAGCAGCAGCGACCGGACGCTAGCGGCAAATCGACTGGACGCAGGACTGCAGCGTCCGATCGAGTACAGAAAGGTTCCAGAGCTGCAAAATTGCGACCGGACGCGTCCGGTGGCATGTGACCGGACGCTAGCAGCGTCCGATTAGTTGATCGTAGCTCTAACGGTCGGGATGACCGGACGCGTCCGATCAGGACGACCTGAGCATCCGGTCAGTAGCAGAAAAGCGGGATTTTGTTCCAAATGGCTACTTTCTCCATGGGGCTTATAAATAGACCTCTAACTGGCCATTTTATACGTGTAGAGCTAAGGAAACATATGTAGGGTGTTGATATACCATTTTAGTGATCTCCACTTTTATAGTGCTTAGTGTTTCATTAGGTGACTAGCGTAGGTGCTTTGCGAAGTGCTTAGGTTGATTAGACCACTGCTTATGCGCTTGCTCTAGGTTTAAGACTAGTGTTTAGTGAGGTTTGCATACCTCTTACCACTCGAAGCTTGCGCGCATCATTGTTGTACAATGGAGGGGCTTGTAGTCTTGCGAGATCACACCAACCGCGTTTGTGGTGTGGCCGCCACTGTGTACCGGAGGGAACAAGGCCCACGGCGTTTTGGCCGAAAGCTTGATAGTGAAAACGGTGGTGAGCATCTGGGAGAGGCTTGCCGGAAGGCACGTCGGTGACCCACTTGAGCGTGGGGAAGGCCCGAGGCTATCCATGGAGTTACCTGACCGGGAGCTTGGCCTTCGCAAGGGATTCCTTGCGAGGGGCTCCAACGAGGACTTGGGGGAAGCTTGCGCGCTTCTCGATACCTCAGTAAAAATACCGAAGTCGTCGATGGGAGTTTGCATATCTCTACCTTGCTCTTTAGCTTCCGCATTTACATTGTTTGTATTACTCCTTTTGCGGTAGAGATAGCAACACACTAGCAAAACCATAGTTGCACATTTAGATAGTTTATCTTTTGCATTGGTTTTGCTAAGGTTGGAATTAGCGGCCATAGTTTAGAGTTAGAATATTAAGTTGCCTAATTCAACCCCCCCTCTTAGGCATCATGATCCCCTTCAGCCGCGTCCATCCACTATTTGCTACACAAAAGTATGGCACATATGAGGTTAAAAGGATAGCGCATGCACATATAACAATATTTTAGGATGAGTTTAAGGAAACACTACTTACATGGAAGACAAGGAAATATGCCTCATGTCGAGTCTCTTCTGGCGGAATAAGAATTGAATGTCCTCAAAATATATGGTCAAGTTTGAATATTCGATGTTGGTGTTGTATATGTCGTGAGCCAGGTAACACACCGGCATTGCCTCTAGGCCGAGTCCGGCCACATGCAAGTACCACTTTTGAAAGACCCTCATGTGTGCCAATCTTTTGGATTCTAGGGTAAAATCGGGTAGGAATTCCATGCCAAATAAAAATTCAAGTGGCCAATTGGGATAGTCTTGACTCATCATATCTTTAACAAACTCCATGCCCAACACAGCTTTGCTCATATGGGACTGCCCAAAGCTAGTTGCAGATGCTTCCTTAGCCTTGGCCTTTGATGCAGATGCTTCCTCCTAGCCCTTGGTTGCAGAAGCTTTGTTGGCGTTATTTTTACCATGCGAGTGAAACATAGACAATATGGCAGCATCAGGTGGGTTGGTATCCTTCTCAAGTGCGCCCGCCAAGCTAACCCGGTTGTCGTCCACTCAACCGACCTGTCTTAGCCCAGACTAACACGAAGGGTCCTAAGGAGTGTGCCATCCGCACCTCTTCTTCACAATCTTATACTCTTGAGTTACACAACACGAACCATTCATCAAGCACATTGCATATCACAATCATTATACATAAAAGACTTAATTGATAGATAAAATATCATTGACCATAACATAGAATATTTAGAAAGTGTAATTTACATGGTTATACATTATCCCACACTACATCTAGGTTCCCGCTCGGTCATTTACCACTAACATTAGATTTAATACATAGCTCACTTTGGGTATGCCCATCCCAAGGTCTGTTACCCTTCAATTTTATTGAACTTTGCACAATGGTCAACAAGCCAAAGTACCTACAAAACAACTTATCGGCAGCACCGTGAGTACATTGCATACTCGCAGGACTTAATTCCAACATATATTTATTTTGTCGATGCAAAAGGGATTACCAGGTGTTTGTACATTTGCAAAAAAAATCATGGTGTTTGTTAATAGAATGACATTTTTCAATTCTTAACAAATATAGGTACATTGACAATTAATAACGTAGAGAACATGGTTAAGTGATCATCATTGTAATTCATCTCAACATCAAGTTTCATCATCATCGCTACACTGGACATGAGTTCGCTACAACCTAGGCTCTCAATTTTGATCACAGACAGAGCTCCTAGATGAGCCCTGCAAGCATTTGGATACAGTAGAAACAACGATTACATTGCTTTTCTACCCAACAAGGCAACTCGCAATCCAAAAGAGTGAAATGTCAGCAACGGTCAAACCTAGTCACTGAAAGGTGCACCACATTGGCTCAGATTGTAAGAGGTCAGGTTATTGACCTTTGGAATGAAGTTAATTGGCCTCAATGCCAAATCCTAAGTGTTTGGATCCATCCCTCAACCAACAGAGAATACCAGACAGTCCGACATAATACTAGACCATCCGTCAGTACCTGAACATCATGCAGTGAGTGGGGAAAGAGCTGTCCTCCACTCAACCCTTGGCCCCACATGTCATATGCACGACATGGAAGATGGGAACATTAGCTGAAGCAATACCCAACTCCACCCATTCTCCCATTTCTCACCTTCCTCTCTCTCTCTAAAAGAGCAATAACAAGGAAGAACTAGAGAGACAAAATGGAGATTGAAGATCAATGTGGAAGGTGAAGTGAAGACACGCAATCCAAGATCATCATCTCATCAAGATCAACTCATCCTCATCTCATGGTCATGGTTAGCTCATGAGCTCTCATCTCAATTAGTTGGAAATTTCTCTCAAACCCTAATCTCAATCTTTCATGCATGTATGGATCATGGAGGGTGGTGACATTTCGTTCATCACAAAGGATGTTGATATCTAACTTAAAGGATGGAAAGCAAGGCATGTTCAATCTCTTATCAAGGATCTAAGTCTGTCATGATTCTCAATCTTGAGTTAGGTTCCTTTTTGTAACATCCTAAAATGTGCTACTTTGGAAATGTAGTTAAATCGATTCATTTATGAATTTTTGTGCACATGAAATATAGGAAAAAAATTATTTTTCATTAAATTAAAATTCATCATAAGGAGTAGCAACATGGATGTGTATACATGTCGGTGCACTTGATTTATTGCAATGAGTGGTTGAATCCAAAATTCAAAATGAATTTAAAATGCTTTTGAAAATGAATTTGAAAATGGCTTTGAAGTAAAAGAAAAGAAAATTAGAAAATAAAAGAATTTAAAAGTTGTAAAAATTATTTTTGGAAAACTTACCAAAATTTCTCATTTTTATTTGAGTGAAAAAGTATATTTGAAACTCTATTTGAATTTGATTTGGTTTTGAAAACAAAATAGGAAAGGATTTGGAAATCTTTTCCCCCACTCAATCTGGCCCACGGCCTACATCATCTTGGCCTGCCTCTCCTCCGCAGCCTGAAGGCCGCTCGGCCTTCCTTTCCTCTCGCTCGGCCTAGCTGGCCGTTTCCCCGAAGGCCCGCACCTCCGCTCGCAGGCCGGCCCAGCAGCAAGCCGCGGGCTTCGCTTCCCTCTTCTTCTATCTCTGACATGTCAGGTCCACATGTTAGCGCCTTCCCCTACCTCCAATCATCTTCTTCCCGGACTCTCTCCGACCGGGAGTCCACTGCCGCCCCGCTTCCTGCCCGATTGACGTGCGCCCCGCGCCGCGTTGCCCATAAATAGTAGCCCGAGCTCGCACCGCCCTGCCTAAACCCTAATCACCGCAGCCGCCACCTCACTCAAGCTTCACCGCGTGCCACAACCCTAGTGCCGCTTTCTGCCGCCACCGCGCTGTCGTTAGAAAGCTCGCCGTTGTCAATTGGATGCCTTCCGAGCTTCGCGGAAGGGTAAGATACCTCTACGAACTTTCATTGGGGTTTCTACTGTCCTCCGTCTTGTCTTAGTGCTCGTCAGAGATGCGCCACCGCTCCCATGCCATCTCACCGTCGTCATTGCCCTCTCTAGTGCCCTAGAGACCTCGACGACTTCATAAATGAGTTCGCCGTAGCCTCCTCTGCCATCCCGACCCTTTCCCGTAGCCTATGGACGTCTAGGTTAGGAACCCGAGCGTCGCTGGCGACCTATCTGCCATCGGCCATGGCGCGCTGCCATGCCAGAGCGCCGCCCGGCGATCATCTCTCCCTGTAAGCCCACAGCCGTCCATCTCTCCACCAACGGCTCGGATTAGATCGTTGCGTACCGGTTTGTCTCCGGTGCACAGCATAGGATGGACCAAGCGCACCATCCACGTCAGCAGGCCACGTCAGCGGTTCACCGTAGACCAGCCACTCAGAGACCATCACCTATCACCACGTGTGCGCCACGCCAGCGACCGCGCTGACTGCGTGGACATTTTGCTAAAGACACCCCAGATTTTCCCGAAATCAACCCGCCGTCCTGGGTAGTTCAAAAGTAATTAAAAATATGCCCCTAGTTTTTATGTTTTGACCCCTGTGTTTTCTTAAAAACAATGCCTAGTCCACAGAGAAGTTTTAATTTGTTTTCTTTTATTTTAATTCTAAAAATGAGTTCAAAATAATTATAAAATTGCCACTGATTTTGTTTTGCTCATAACTTCTCCGTTTTAACTCCAATTTGACCCAGTCAAGTTGTGTTAGATTCGTAACAATGTAAACTACGCATTAGTATTAATGTTTTTCATATCAAGAGTTCTGGAATTTCGTGGTTTAAATCCTAACTTGATTAATAACTATGCAACTAGATTTATAAAGACGATATGATTTATTCTACTCTGATTTTCATATTTAAATCTAAATTTGACTTAATACAATTTAGATAATTCTCTAGAGTATCTTATACATGTTTTATAATTAAAATAAATGGAGTTTATAGTTTTCCTTATTCTCGAATAAAAGCAAATCTATCGGTAGATGTATCTTTTCACTATAGCTCTGATTAGCGTGATTTTTACGTCTGTGTGTTCGTAGTAACGTGTAGAATATCTTTAAAACCTTTTGACTTGCTGTTTATTATGGTTGGTGTACTGTTCTAATTTAAATCTATTTTTGCTTCGTGTATGATTGCATGGATGGTTGTGTGGTGTTTTATGATCATGTCTAGTCGGTGAGCTTTGCGTTGGACATATAAAAGAAGTTGGTGATCCAGAAGAAGTCCTTTGGAGGTTACAATTCAATAGTAGAAGGATTTGAGTTTAAGGCAAGTGTAGCATGGGATCTTCATTGTTGTCCTATACACCTTTAATCATTTAATTCATGATGCATGTGTCTACCTTGACTACCACTAAGGATACCCTAGTCTTTTGTACTTGTACCTTGATACCTTTGGGTTATTGCATTGGGTAGTATGATGCTAGTGCTCAACTAAAGCCATGATCTTGTAACTTGACTAATGGTATATGCAATAAACATTAAAAGATGTTTTTTAGCAACATGGAACAAGGAGCTAGAGCATTGGGCTACTTATGGTGCTCTAGATTCTTCTCCCTAAGGACTTATTTATAAGTGATTATTTGGGACTTACATTACAACTGTGAGGGCTACATGGCTCTGGCTTTAGCTCAGTATGAGGACTTTTTCTAGCTTGTTAGAGGTTACCTTTATGGCACAAGAGGGGTGTGTTTCGAGTTGGATATAGTGTGGCCTCTGTCCGTTAGTGTATAGGCTATGCGTTATTGTGCCTGTCGGAAGGGGAGCCCTACATTCGCAGGGCACAGAAACCTAGCGGCCCTAACTTGTTAGACGAACCTTTGAAAGGCTTCATAGTGAACCCTGTCGACCTTCCTTGGTAGTGGGTCAAGAGGCTGATCACCTCAAGCGAAAGGGTAAATCACCACTCACAGTGAAAGTGTACAACCTCTATAGAGTGTAAAACTGGTATATCAGCCGTGCTCACAGTCACGAGCGGCCTTGGACCCTTACAGAATAGATGATGAACATTGATGATAAAGATGCTCATTAATGGTTAATTGTTTATGCTATTTATTATTCATGTTTACCTAATCATGTGTTTATATGGTCTTGTGAATAAACTTGTTGCCACCCAATTGCTAAAAGATGACTCATTAAAAGCTAATCACAGTTAAACTTTGAGCCTCATGAACCCCATGTTATATTGTTGAGTACGACATGTACTTACTCTTGCTTTATTTTTTAATTATTTGGATAAAAATCCTGGATGAGTACTAGATTGCTAGAGTTTGGAGAAATTAGGCTTGTGATCAACCAGTCAGTTGTCCCTGTGGACTTGGAGTCTTCACCCGAAGATCAGAGTTGTCTTTCTGCTATTTACTATCTAAGGTTATATCCTTTATACTAAGTACATTATATATTGAGCATTGTCTTTCGATATTACCCTTATATGTAGCTATATGTGAGATTTGACTTCCTAGGCTCACATATGGTGTGTATCTGGTTTTGTTCTTAAAACCGGACGCTACAAAGTGGTATCAAAGCAATGCTAAGTGTAGGACACAAGCCTAATAGAAACTAGTCATTCTAAGGTTTAGAAGTTGCTACAAAAACCCCTGCTCTATGAACCATGATATTTTCTTCTCTACTATATCTCTACCCTTGTTATTCATCTCCACCTTGGTGCTTATTTTAAAGTCTTGGTTCTCATCTTCCCTCCTTGATTTGATATGCTTTTAGAACTATTCCTCACCACCTTCTTGCATAATCTGAAGATGAGTCATATGATTGTTACCCCTAGTACAACGAGGACGATAGTATCGCAAGTTGAGTCAATGATTGAATTGTTCTCCTTTAGTGCTTTGTTGAATTGCCATTATTCTTCTACTTGTTTTGAATCTTTGTAATGATTACAATGATCTTGTTGGGTGTTCCCACAATTTCATTTAGCTTATAGACCTAAGGTATATGGATTAATGAAATAAATAGTCGGGTTATGGTTATCTCCTATTTCCTCTATCCTGTCTTTTCGGAGCAGCCTGCACTCTTCGGCTTATATCTTCGATTTTGGACTATCATGAGAAAATTCTAGACAATAGTTGACTTCAATATATTTCTCCAACCACAAGAAACACCCTAATATGTATTTCGTTTGTGGAGTCATGAAAATCACAAGATAATGCATCTGTGTTGTCTGGAATCTAGAACAGTTTCTCTTGTGCACTGTTTTCGACAAAAAAACTACAGAATTTGGAAAAGTGTTCTATAGGGAAGTTGTGGAGAATTTGATAAGCTTTCCAACGGTATAAGCTACAACATCATTGGAATAATAGAATGAGAGTTACAACTATTTTACTGCGCTATTGTTTTTCTGCTCGCAAGGAATTTCAGATTTCTTGTCCTTGCCCATACACAAGAGTCTCATTGGTTTGTCAGAATGTCTTGATACTAGTTAGCTCATCTAGAAGAAGGTGCAAGCTACCCTACTTGTGTACCCTAGTTGATCTTTTCTTAAGGGGGTAGCCAAGTTGAAGAAGTTGCAAGGTGAAGTTTCATACGTTCTAGTTATTCATTTGGAAGCATCGATTATCTCTGTAATGGTTGCTACCATGAGAAGGTGTTTTTGCGTCCAGCCAACTCCAGGGCGCAGCATAAGACTGGTGGGCATCTTACCAGTATGGATGTCCCAACAATGCTGGATAGGTCACTTGGAAGGAGTTTAGCGAGAGCTTCAGGTCCTACCATATTCCGTTAGATGTGGTAGAACTTAAGCAGGATGAGTTTCTCAACTTGAAGCAAGGCTCCATGTGAATGTGTGAGTATCATGATAGGTTCACTCAATTGTTATGCTATACTCTAGGAGAGATGGAAGTGAAGAAGAGAAAGCATGACCTTCAATGCCAGAAATAGTCATCTCCGTTTTGCTACACAACCAGAATGTCAGTCACACCCTATGAATCTGCTTGGGAGTACATATGAAGATCAGTATGAGCAACCCAATGATGAAGTATAGCGTTTTAGTTCTCATGAGCCATGTCTGTCATCTTCTACTATCACCTTGATGAAGAAAAATACTTCTACTAGTTGTAACACCCTAAAATTTACCTCTTGAAAATAGGTTTAAAATGATTTATTTCTAAATTTTGTGCTCATAAAATATAGGAAAATAAAATTTTTCATTAAATTAAAATTTATCTTAAGGTAGCAACATGTTTGAGCATACATGCCATTGCATTTGATTTATTTGGTTGAGTGGATTTGATTGAAAATTCAAAATGGTTTAAATTTCTTTTGCAAATGAAATTAAAAATGTCTTTGAAATAAAAGAACAGAAAATCAGAAAATAAGAGCATTTAAAAAGTTGTGAATTTTTTTTAACTTACCAAAATTTCTCATTCTTCTTTGAATTGAAAAATATATTGGAAATAATAATTGAACTTCATTCGATTCCTAATTGATATTGGTTTTGAAATAGAAAATAGAAAATAGAAAAGGAAAAAAACTCTCTTTCCCTCTCCCCTCCTTTTCGGCCCAGTCAGCTGCCCTGGCCTGTTCTCTCTCCCTCTTCTTCCACCGGCCCACCTTCTCCCCTCTCTTTCTCCCTTCTTCACCGTAGGCCCAGTCTTCTCCTCTCCTCCTCCCACTGTTCCGCGCAAGCCCACTGTTTCTCCTCCTCCACTTTTTCTCGCGTGGGCTGTCGGCCCAAATTACTCCTCAAGACAACTTACGGCCCAGCGGAGGCCAGCTGAAGGCAGTAGCCACGCGTCCCCTTCCTCTCTTGCACTGATAGGTGGGGCCTTCCTATCAGGTCAGTCTCCTACCTCGTCACCACGCCGGACTCCGCCGCTGCCAATGGAGGCCGTGTCCGCGCCGTTTTCGACTCCTTCTTCGCCTTGCGCCCTACGCTACTCGGCGCCATATAAGCCGAGCCACACCTTGCGCCGCCTCCCTACTCCGCCCTCCAGCGCCACAGCCATCCTCGCTGAGTCACCGTAGCTCTAGCCGCCATGAGCTTGGAGAGCCGCCGCCCACCTCGTCGAGCCCCGCACTCGTCCTGTTCCCTCTCCGCCGCCGAGGTAACCCTAGGTGAGTCCGCCGTCGCCCCTCCTTCTTCCCATGTCTTTAGTTTGCTCCACCATGGACCATATGCCCCTCTCCATGCGCTCTGGCGAGGTTGAGCTCACTCGTCCATGGCACCGCCACCTGAAGCAGCACGCTAACGACCCCCATCTCCCTCTCTCCGCTCTCGGCCGTCCATCTAGAGATCAAGAGCTTAGATTAGAACGTACCCTTTCGCTAGCGCTTTTGCAAAAATCCCCTTACAACTATTTGGATCTTAACCCGTGGTCCAAAGCGCAATCACAATTACATTTTCTTGTTTGGAAAGCGTAGTTTCTTTGGTTTATATCCAAAATACGTTTTCATTTATTTACAGATTTGCCACTAATTTTGTTTTAGCCATAACTTCTCCGTTTTAACTCTGATTTGAACCGTTCAACTTGCGTTAGGTTTGTAATTTCATAATCTACATATTCATACTACTGTTAAGTAGGTTTCCAACCTTTGAGATTCGAGGTTGGATTTAATCTATTATTTTATTAAAGGAAATCTTGTTTAATTCATATCTTCTATGTTTTAGCTCTGATTTGACATGTTCAAGTTGCGTTAGATTCATAGCGACGAGATCTATGCGTTAGTAACATTGTTTACCATATTACTATTTCTGAAATTTCATGATTTAAATCATATCTTGATTAATAATTATGCAACTGGATTTTATAAAAAAATATGATTTGTTTTACTTTAGTTTTTTAAATCAAATCTAAATTTGACTTAATTCAATTTATATTATTTATAAAATATCTTATATATATGAATTTATATAGTTAAAATAAATGAAGCCTATAGTTTCCTTTTCCACATATAAAGCAAATCTCTCGGTAGTTGTATCTTTTCAACTGTAGCTCCGATTAGAGTGCTTCTCACGACTGTGTGTTCGTAGCGATGCATAGAATCGTGTTTCAAACTCTTTTACTTATTTTCTATGATTGGTGTACTATTCTAATTTAGATCTATTGTTTGCTTCGTGTATGATTGCATGGATGCTTGTGTGGTGCTTTATGATCATGTCTAGTTAGTGAGCTTTACGTGTTGATCAAGAAGGAGTTCCTTTGAAGGTTTGGACTAGAAGAAGGATATGAGTTTAAGGCAAGTATAGCATGGGACCATCCTTGTTACCTATTCACCTTTAATCACTTAATTCATATTGCATGTGTCTACCTTGTTGCCAATAAGGATATCCTAGATATTTGATATCTTGTACCTTGATACCTTTGGGGTATTGCATTGGGTAGTATGATGCTAGTGCTCAACTACAACCATGATCTTGTAACTTCACTAATGGTATATGCAATAAACACTAAAAGATGTTTTTAGCAACAAGGAACAAGAGGGCTAGAGCATTGGGTTGTTTTTATGGTGCTCTAGATTCCTCTCCCTAAGGACTTATCTGTAAGTGATCATCCAGGACTTATAGTACAACTGTGAGGGCTATATGGCTCTAGCTTTAGCTCAGTATGAGCACCTTTTTCTAGCTTGTTAGCGGTTACCTTTATTGGCATAAGAATGGCTTGACGAATCAGGTATAGTGCGGCCTTTGTCCCCATGAGTATACGCTGCGCGTCATTGTGCCATCGGAAAGGGGGGCTCTACATCTATTTGCCGAGTGAATCTAATGACCCTAATTTGTTAGACAAACCTTTGAAAGGCTTCATAGTGAACCCTACCGACCTTCCTTGAAGTGAGTCAAGAGATTAGCTACCTCGGGCGAAAGGGTAAATCATGACTCACAGTGAAAGTGTACAACCTCTGCAGAGTGTAAAACTGGTATATCAGCCATGCTCACGGTCACAAGCGGCCTTGGAACATTTACGAAATAGATGATGAACACTGATGATAAAGATGCTCATTAATGGTTAATTGTTTATGCTATTCATTATTCATGTTTACCTTATCATGTGTTTATATGAGCTTGTGAATAAACTTGTTGCCACCCAATTGCTAAAAGATAATTCATTAAAAGCTAATCGTAGTTAAACCAGTGTCAGCCTTTTGAGCCTCATGAACCCCATGTTATATTGTTGAGTACGACATGTACTTACGCTTCCTTTATTTTTTAATTATTTGGATAAAAATCCTAGATGGGTACCAGATTGCTAGAGTTTGTAGAAATTAGGCTTGAGATCAACCAGTTAGTTGTCCCTATGGAATTGGAGTCTTCACCCGAAGATCGGAGTTGTCTTTTCGCTGTTTGTTGTCTAAGGTTGTATCCTTTATACTAAGTACATTATATATTGAGCATTGTCTTTTGATATTACACTTATATGTAGCTATATGTGAGATTTGACTTCCTGGGCTCACATATGGTGTGTATCTGGTTTTGTTCTTAAAATCGGGCGCTACACTTTTGCTCAATCTCAAGCCTTAATCTCAAGTGGTTCATGGGAAGAGATAAAACCCAAATCACTAGATGCACTAGTTAGCCAAGACCCAAAACCTAACTAGCTCTAGCCAAGCATATCCCTAGAGTCATCCTAGAAATTTAGTGCACATGCATAGATGTCTACTACCCCAAATTAGGAATCTAACCAACCCAAAACCTAAGCATAGGTTATGTTGCCCAACTCGCGGAGTGTTCGCCAAGTGTGGCGGAGCGTCCGATAAACCTTCCCAATTTAGTAAACTTCCCTATAGGAACACCCATACCCTTGCTGAGTGGGAATAGCGGAGTGTCCGACAACTAGTCGGAGTGTCCACTGAATTATAAAGAACAGTCACCCAGTAACCCGAGAGTACCCAGTTCATACCGGATCGTGCACCAGCCGGTTGGACCATCCGACGTTGCCAGTAAACCCTAGAGTTGACTAAGTCCTAATCCTACCAGAGTACCCGTGACCTCCACAGAGTGTCCGTCCACCTGAATAGAGCCAACCCAGGAACAACCCACCTTGGCTCCCAACACAGCGGAGTGTCTATCATTCAGGACAGAGTGTCTGCCAGACTATAGAAAGTATGAGATTGTTGAGAAAGCTTACCCAAGAGGTCAACAATACAAGTTTGTATCCCATAGCAAATAGCGTAACAATGGAACCATAGTTAGATGCCTCTTCCCAATTTCTAGTTGATAATCTATTTGTATCTATTCATACCCTTCTCGTCATTCCGAGCGTCGGCATATCTCTCTAATCGGATCTCTCTTGATCTTTTCAGGAATCAACTCAAGTAAGGAACGTGTATGAATCATCATTGTCGGCTTTGAGAGTTAGAATGGCAACACATTCAGGCAGGCACCCTACTACTATAAACCCTATTTTGGATACTTATGAAGTTCCATTGTGAGTTATGCATTACATGTAGTTTTGGTTTTTAATCTTGTTCACCTCTACACTTGGAGTCACTCATTAATCTAGTAGAAGCCTCTCATCTAAAAAATGGGAATGAAAACGCTTAATTGCTTATTGCTTAGTTACTTGGCAACGATAGAAGTCGAGCATTAGAGGGGAACTCATTCTCGCGCGTGTAGGACGCTACACTTGGATAATTAATCACTAAAACCAATGAGGTTACAACTTGATCTAATTTCTTAATCTAGATAGCATTAACTTCACTAAAGGTTATAAACTTGGATACCGCTTTGGTAACTTCGCTCATGTGAGGGGTAGGTCGTTGTGAGTGTGGGATCTCAAGCGATGTAGCTCATGGAGCAGTTAAGGACTGTTTATTGGGATACGTGAGTCGGAGTAACCACCCGTATAGACCACATGTCGTGGATGGGGTCGACAAGCTAAGTAGCTAATTGCGACCGGTTTATCCGTAAAACTGGCAAGGGGGTTGTGCCAGTCGGGAATGTCTGGGACATTGACCGGGCACCAGTCGAACCTTTCATGAGATACTCAGGCTAGTTTAGGAAAGGTTGGAGAATGTGAGGCAACCCTTACTACCAGACCCGGTGTATGGTGGTTAGTCCTATTTTCCGTGTGGGTACAGTTGTTCACCTCTATAGAGTTTGAAAGCCTGAAGTCCTTCAGGACAGAACTATTTGGTTGTTCCTACTTTCTTTACCCATGATAGCGTTGTTAATAAGCTAAGGGCACTTATGTGCAGTATTGATATTAATCGTGCACTTTCGTTCTAGTCATCGAGCATAACATGTCTTATCTTTAAGAAACGCCATTGCTTTTCTACAAATGTACAGATGCCTGATATTCTCCTTTGCATCCACCAAATATAATATGTAGGAATTAAGTCATGCGAGTGCACAATGTACTCACGGTATAGCCATTAAGTTGTTTTACAAGTAGCAAGGCATTCTTCTAAGACTAGCTCCGATGAGTGCCACAGTTAGTAGACCTTGGAAGGTCATTTTCCAAGATGAGCTGCGTGTAACCCGATGAGTAGAAGAATGAATGAGATGCGACCTAGAATGTAGACAGTAGTTAAATAGAGGGTTAGTGTTAATAGTAGTTTTATTTCTTAAATCTATTTTATGGTCAATGATGTTTCAGTTATGTATTGAAGACTAAAGTGTGTATGTAATTGAGTTGTTTGGTATGTCTTGTATCGGGTATGTGTGTGTAACTAAACACAAAGATCCTAAGAGGAGTTGCTGAGTGTGCTCCTGGGGGCCTCGTGGTGATGTGAGCGACAACCCCCATCAGCCTCGGTCTCGCAACCCCGACAAGGACGGGTATTGGAGCACTTGATTGACTTACACCTACAGTCTCATACAAGGCATCGTTCAACCCACTTGATATGCACTTGAGCTTTCAACGTAAAATTTTGCTCTATGCTTTAGGCAAACCCTAAGTTATCTTAACTCTCTTCTCTAGTTGAATCTAGCCTCTTTTCCCCCAATACTCTATGATACAAAGAAATGTCCAAAAGGTTTTTGTTTTTAAAGAAAATTTAGGACCCAAATGGTGTTTGGTATAGGGTTAGGAAGGATAGTTATAGTTTTGCCCAAGTGAGGAATACTAGGTTGTGGTAGACGCCCTTCTAGACCAAGTATGTCCTGCTGAGAGTGTCAAGAACGTTAGAGTAGTCTCGATGTCTTTATCTAAGTTCTTCGAAGTTCCCAATTAGGTTCTCTTCGATCGCCATGCTGGATAGGTGGAAATTTTGGTAGAGTTTCCCCTGTATTTAGGCCTTATCTCCCACCTATAGACAATTATATATGTACAAGAATCTAAACCAGAGCAACCACCATCAAGCATTGACAAGGGGACGAGATATCAAGCAAGACCAGGTGTCCCACTAAAGGAATTCAAATAGGATATCAAATTCGTCACCTCGATGGATGATGCAAAAGGACAAACCATAGTGTCGAGTACATCACAATCCAAGTACACCCAACACAATTGGGCGGTGAAGTAAATCAAAGTTCAAAGTATCTGATAAACACTCCCATGATGGACCAGAGCGAAACCAACTCTAGAGCATGACAACGGCAAGGCATGAAGGTGATCACTAGTCGGGCGGAGTCTAACTAGGCTGCTCTGGCGGCGGCGTCTACAAGTACGGTGGAGGACGGAAGGCTCCTAGAGATACCATCATTGGTTGTCCACCTGCACAAAGATATGGCATGAGCAGTAAATAGAAACCATAATAGTTGGAAAACTAAGGTATCGATAGACGTAGCCATAGGAAACACAAGGATACCTGAAGAACCTGCAGGAGAAGCAACAGATCCTTGGGTGGCCGGAAGCAACAGATGCATCTAGAGTGGAGTGGGCTCTGTTTGATCAGTAGAAATGAGAGTAGTCTTATAAGAGAATGGAATCACTGTGATTCGAGTACAAGTAAGTAAAAAGAGAAGGAAATCTAACAATCACACTGCTAGCTAATGGCCTCGAGCAGCTACAGTAGACGTGATGGTACAGAGTGTTGAAGGACTACTTGAGTTGCCTGGTAGTTTGAACCTATGAAGTAACCTCAGAGCGAAGCTGACCCATCTCTTCTCCGGTGGCCATCTTCCCCACATGATCAGCCAAGCTATTCACCATGGCAGTCATTGGATCAACAAAGCTATCCTTGAGGAATTGCTCCTACCTAGCAAACCTTGCATCCAACCCCTGGTAGGGTGGAGCAATCGACTCCTGGAACTAATGGATGAGATGCTCAAAGTATGGGACAAAGTAACCCTCTGATGGCATCCACACACTAGCACCCCCTCCGGCTGCAGCTGCAACAGGCGGCGGTGGAACCCCAGGCAGAGGCGAATCCTCTCGTTCCAAGGCCTCCTTCTTGTTCATGAATGGTTGGAAAGCCTTGTGCACCGCGCCATCAACACCCAAGAAGCCAGTCTTATGACAGATCAATGCCATGATGTATGGTTGGAAGACCAAGGCACCTCTCCTATCAAGTCTGCACTCTACCATCCATGCGGCCATCCACTCAACAATGTTTAGCTTGTCACCGGACATGATGGCTTGGATTGCCTCATAATAAGGAATGCAAACAGCATCGAAATTCCCAACCTTGGGCATGATGCTATGCCTCAACATACTAAAGATTAAGGAAGGATACCTCCTCAAGTCCTTGCTAGCTCTATGATTATGTTTCCCATCTAAATAGAAGACATAGGTCTCGTGCTCTTGTAACGGCAGAAGATCCCCCACAGATTTCCCAGACTTCATCTCTTCATAGTCAAGACCAATGAGAGTAGCAAAATCACGAAACAAAGCGGTGAAGATTTTCTTGCCAATCATACAAGTCAGAAGCTCATCCTCCATGTTAACATCAAGAGTGGCGTAGAACTAACGAATAGCGGACTCATTCTAGTTGTGACTGAACTCCATCACCTTATGAAGACCCATTATCCAGAACTTTTGGACTAAGTCTTTAATGTGTGGGAAGCCATCCAAATAGGCCCATTTGATCCACTGACTCTCTTGCATTGGCCTGCTGATGAAATCACCCAGAAGTGCTAATATTGGACTTGGGAGTGGAAGTAGGCAGAAAGTGTGTCACTGTCCCATTGGTAGTGCTTCTCTTTGCAAGCCTCCTGGTATTTCTTGGTGCTCTCCCAAGAATAGTCCCTCTTGGGATGATTTTCCAAGCAAATTGGATGGACCCCTTCTCCCTCATACTCGTCATCGCTGTAATCCACCTTGAATTCATCGAACGGAGGGTCCTCCCTCTTGGATCTATTCGTTGGACCCTTGCCATGTATGAGAGGTTGTTCCTCCTCTTCTATTTCAAGCATCACCCATTCATCATCATCGATGACGCCAAGCGAAGTGGCCCTCTTGGATCTCCTAGCATGCGGTGTCTTCCTCTTCTTAGGCGGCACCACCTGCTCGTGAGAGGCCTGATGACTGTTTTGCTCCTCGGTGTGTGGTTTCTTCTTGGTAGGACCCCACTTGATAAACAACAACCTGAGCCGGATCTGTAAATACAAACCTGAAGAAAGGTCATGGTTGGATCATACGAGTGCTAAGGGAATTTAAGAATGCAATAGTATCTGCTAGCACTAAGTAGAGGTACAATACTGCAATGTCACATGATATTCTTTAAGGATCCATGTAAGGTTTGGTAACAAGAAAGTCAACAAAAACTAGACTTGCAACTACCCAGAGAGTAGCGGAGCGTCCGTGAGGATGATGGACCATCCGATGAATTATAAACATTGGACCCGAGACTAAACTGGTGCATGCCGGAGTCTCCGACACTAGTGACGGAAAGTCTGTCAATTCTCTGACAACCTATAGAGAGGAACCTAAGCTATAGATTGAAGGTGGTAGAGAGTCTACGGTAGTCACGGATCATCTGTCAAAGTCAACATAGAAGGTAAACGACATGTTCAGAACATTTCTAAGCCTCCTAAGGTTTTGGCGGAACATTCTGCTAGGGCCAACGGGTCCATCAATTTTTAATTCATCATGATTTGAACAACCGCAAGACATTATGTTCTCAAGATCCACTACCTTAAGCAGTTCCAAGCAACCAAAGGTTACCCAATGGACAAGTTAAGCATACTCTACATCTTCACCAAGTTGGAATTCAACAAAGCCAACCCTACCTCGAGATCGAGCAAACCCTAGCCCTTTCGCTATGCAAAAGGAAGAGAGGAGCGACCAAGGAAGGAGGATTGCTCACCTTCCCAGCTTGGGAAGCTTGAAGCCACAAAGGTCAACTGAAGACGGTGAAGGCGATGGCCTGAGCAAGTGTGACGGCTTGGCTAGAGGAAAGGTGAAGTAAGAAAGAAACCCTAACCACTTGGCTGTCAACCCTTATATAGCCATGAACTGATGGAGCGTCCATCAATTTTGGTGGAGTGTCCACCAGATCTGTAAGCCCAACGGTTAAGTCACATGACAATTATAAAGATTGCCGGAACATCCGACAAGCCTATCGGACCATCCGATAGAGAATAAAGGAAAAAATCTCTCCCTCTTTTGGTGACCCTCGAGAGGAAGATATCATTAGAGTAAAGGGAAGCTAGCTCCAATTCAAAGAAGGAAATATTAGAGTCTTTACAAATGCAATTCCCCAATGGAACCTCGGGAAAGCTCGAGGACGAGCTTTTTCTAAGGAGGGGAGAGTTATAACGACCCGAGTTCCCTACAACCTAGGCTCTCAATTTTGATCACTGACGGAGCTCCTAGATGAGCCCTGCAGGCATTTGGATACAGCAGAAACCGTGATTACATTGCTTTTCTACCCAACAAGGCAACTCGCAATCCGAAAGAGTGAAACGTCAGCAACGGTAAAACCTAGTCACTGAAAGGTGCACAACATTGGCTCAGATTGTTAGAGGTTAGGTTATTGACCTTTGGAATGAAGTTAATTGGCCTCAATGCCAAATCCTAAGTGTTTGGATCCATCCCTCAACCAACAGAGAATACCGGATAGTCTGACATAATATAGGACCATCCGTTAGTACCTGAACTGCATGCAGTGAGTGGGGAATGAGCTGTCCTCCACTCAACCCTTGGCCCCACATGTCATATGCACGAAATGGAAGATAGGATCATCAACTAAAGCAATTCACAACTGAACCCATTCTCCCATTTCTCACCTTCCTATCTCTCTAAAAGAGCAAGAACAAGGTAGAACTAGAGACAGAAAATGGAGATTGAAGATCAAGGTGGAAGGTGAAGTGAAGACATGCAATCCAAGATCATCATCTCATCAAGTTCAACTCATCCTCATCTCATGGTCATGGTTAGCTCATGAGCTCGCATCTCAATTAGTTGGAAATTTCTCTCAAACCCTAATCTCAATCTTTCATGCATGTATGGATCATGGAGGGCGGTGACATTTCATTCATCACAAAGGATGTTGATATTTCTCTTCAAGGATGTAAAGTAAGGCATGCTCAATATCTTATCAAGGATCCTGGTCTCTCATGATTCTCAATCTTGGAGTTAAGTTCCTTTTGCTCAATCTCAAGCCTTAATCTCAAGTGGTTCATGGGAAGAGATAGAACCCAAATCACTAGATGCACTAGTTAGCCAAGACCCAAAACCTAACTAGCTCTAGACAAGCATATCCCCAGAGTCATCCTAGAAATTTGGTGCACATGCATAGATGTCTACTATCAGTGTGTCCGCCAAGTGCGGCGGAGCGTTCGATCAACCTTCGCAATTTAGTAAACTTCCCTATAGGTAGACCCATACCCTTGCTGAGTGGGAATAGCGGAGTGTCCGACAACTTGTCAGAGTGTCCGCTGAATTATAAAGAATAGTCACCCAGTAACCCGAAAGTACCTAGTTCATATCGGAGCGTCCGTTAGCCGGTCAAACCATCCGACGTTGCCAGTAAACCCTAGAATTGACTAAGTCCTGAGCCTACCAGAGTACCTATGGACAACCCAACCTCGGCACCCAACACAACGGAGTGTCCGTCATTTAGGACGGAGTGTCCGCCAGACTACAGAAAGTGTGAGATTGTTTAGAAAGTTTAACCAAGAGGTCAACAATACTAGTTTGTATCCCATAGCAAATAGCGTAACAGTGGAACCATAGTTAGATGCCTCTTCCCAAGTTCTAGTTGATAGTCTATTCCTATCTATTCATACCCTTCTCGTCATTCCGAGCGTCAGCATATCTCTCGAATCAGATCTCTCTTGATCTTTTTAGGAATTGACTCGAGTAAGGAACGTGTATGAATCATCATCGTCAGCTTCGAGAGTTAGAACGGCAACACATTCAGGCAGGCACCCTACAACTATAAACCCTATTTTGGATACTTATTAAGTTCCATTATGAGTTATGCATTACATGTAGTTTTGTTTGTTAATCTTGTTCACCTCTACACTTAGAGTCAGTCATTAATCTAGTAGAAGCCTCTCATCTAAACAATGGGAATGGAAACACTTAATTTCTTATTGCTTAGTTACTTAGCAATGGTAGAAGTCAAGCATGAGAGGGGAACTCATTCTCGCGCGTGTAGGATGCTACACTTGGATAATTAATCACTAAAACCAATAAGGGTACAACTTGATTTACGTTCTTAATTTGGATAGGATTCACTTCACTAAAGGTTATAAACTTGGATATTGCTTTGGTAACTTAGCTCATGCGAAGGGTAGGTCATTGTGAGTGTGGGATCTCAAGTGACGTAGCTCGTGGAGTAGTTAAGGACCGTTTATTGGGATATGTGAGTCCAAGTAACGACCCGTATAGACCACATGTCGCAGATGGGGTCAACAAGCCAAGTAGCTAATTGCGATCGGTTTATCCATGAAACTGGCAAGGGGGTTGCGCCGGTTGGGAATGTTTGGGACATTGACTGCGCACTAGTCGAACCTTTCATGAGCCACTCGTGCCTGATTAGGGAAAGGTTGGAGAACGTGAGGCAACTCTTACTACCGAACATGGTGTATGGTGGTTAGTCCCATTTTTCGTGTGGGTACAGTTGTACACCTCTACAGAGTTTGAAAGCCTAAGTCCTTTGGGACGGAACTATTCAGTTGTTCCTACTTTCGATACCCCTGGTAGCATTGTTAATAAGCTAAGAGCACTTATGTGCAATATTGATATTAATCTTGCACTTTTGTTCTAGTGATTGAGCATAGCATGTCATATCTTTAAGAAACGCCATTGCTTTTTTGCAAATGTACAAATGCCTGATATTCTCCTTTGCATCCACAAATGCCTAGAGCACTATGATGATCTAGAGATTGAATAATTGGATTTAGGTTGGCGAAGACCCTGCTATGTGAGTACAAAAAAGAATAATTAGGTATAAGAAATTGTTATTATTAATCATGCATGTCAATAGAAAATTAGTGAAAAAATTGTTTCGTTCACTTTTGTCCGCACCTATTGTCTGGCAGTTGAGGAAGCGGCGGTGGACTAGAGACCCTGGGAATAATGATGTAGCGCTTGTGCCATAGTATGAATGTCTTCTCTGCTTCTCCTAGAGTCTTCTCCCCATCACCTCCTGGAATGTCAAGAGTCAGATCACTAAAACCTTTGTTAACTCTATCCACTGTGATGCTAACATATCTAGGTGGTATTATTACCCCATGGATTCTTGGTGTCTTGGTAGGATCTGGAGGAGAAAAAACACCGAGAGCCACCATGATTGTGGCATTCCCTTTTGGAATATATAGCTCACATGATGTAAATGGTGCAGTGATGTCATCCACGGGGAAACGTAGCATTGCGTCATCTTGATTTGGCAACTTTGTGGAAGCGCAGCTGCTTTTCAACTGATCAGGGGGGCTAATATTAATGTTGATTCCTAGATCTGATGCCTGCCTTTGGGCACTCATTGCTATTTGCACTTGCTTTATGATTTCATCCTGCATTCTAGCTTGCATGTCTTTTTTGCGCTCCTGTGCTTGAAGCAACGCCTCCCGTGACTCACGAACATATTTCTCCAACCTGCTGATCCGCGCTGCTTCCTCATCCTTCCTTCTCTACCGGCTTCTATAGGTATCTCTATTATTAGGGAAACCATGCTCCGAAGAAATGTTCTGTCCTAAACCTCTCGTTCGGCCACTGTGTTCACCAGTCCCGATGGCATACGTCAGTTCATCCTTCTCTCTATTGGGCCTGAACGCACCAATAGCCTTAGCTTGTAGAGCATAAGAAAATCTTTGTGTTGCTCTTTCAAGTTTTGGGCCATGAACCAGCTTCTCGGTCTCTAGGTCTAGTCTTCCCCCATGAGCGAAAATCCAATTCTTTGCACGCTTGGGCCAATTGAGTGATTCTGGTGTGATACCCTTGGCAAGAATGTCCGCTTCCATTTTTTCCCACTTGGGAATGGCAGTCGCGTAGCCACCTGATCCCATGCCATGATGGTATACCTTATGTTGGGCATTCTCTTGGTTCCTTCTCACCCGTTCCTCACCCTCTTCCGATGTCTTGTACTATACAAAATCATTCCAGTAGGGCCTCAACTTCGTGAGGGGGCCCCTAGTATTGAAATTGGGCGTTAGGTTCTTCTTGACGTATTTCATGTATAGGGATTTCTTCCAAGTCTAGAATTGTGTGGCCATCTTCTTCATAGCCTACTTTTGAACTAGCTCCTTCAATTCATCATCGTTGATATCATCATAATCATCCGCTTGCAACGTGAAATGTTGAAGGATATCATCCCAAATTAAATTCTTATCAAGATTAGATACAAAACTAACATGAGGCTCGTTGATCTTTTGCTTCCATTCACGGGCACTGATCGAAAGTCTGTCCCTTACAAGGCACCCACAGTGTTGCACGAATTTCCTTGCATGTGGACCAAGTGGTTTGCCTGTCTTGATATTGAATTCCGATATTATGTAGCGCCCCTCCAATGGTTTTTTCAGGCCTCAAATATTTCTACTTTTCGCTGTTGTGGTCGTCGATCCAGAGGGCTACGTATAAAAAAAGAATAAATGAATATCATGTGTACACATAATAGATGATAGATATTCAAATATATATATATAATATTCAAATATATATATATAAATATATATACCTTGCCAGTATTTTCTTGCACAATATTTTCTTGGTTATTTTCAAGAGCCAGGTATTGACTCCCGTCATCTACATCATGCTGGTCACCATCAGCAAATTGAGTGCCGGTGTTGGTAATATCCATCATTTCTTCATCCATGTTGTCTCTCGGGGAAACCATCTAGCTTTTACACCACTAGATATATCTATAAAAAATAAAAACCATATATCTATAAAATGGATCGAGTCATGTGCTTAAAATTAATTAAATAACTACACTCAAAATTCAAGTCTCCAAACCATAACTCACTCTGAGTCATGTGCTCTATCTAGTTTTCTATTTTTTCTATGCCAAAAAAAATATGCACATCACACACACACTCACTCACTCTGACTCACTCACTTACACACACAATTTACTGATCATCACTCACATACATGTACAACATGATCATCATTATATCACACACATATATACACTATATACTCATCAACTCCGGTGAGGACGAGGAAGGAGAGGATGCTGACATACAGCACGCGTGAACGACGGTGGCATGTTGTTGAGTAACTGATAACGGAAGTTTATAATGCGACAAGGATGACATGTCATTTATAATGCGCAATTGTTGAGTAACTGATAACGGAAGTTTATTCATTACAAGCTCATTGAAACGGTAACTAGTTAGAAATATTCAATCTTAGCTAGGATATCTGGTTCGTTGGAAAATCCAATTTTCGCTAAGAAATCCAGTTTGTATCTAGTTTGTCGGAAACTCTAGTTTCTAGAACTAAGAACTATTCTTGTCAAGCCACGTGACAAGGATGCCATGTCATTTGTAACATAGATTGCTAGGTGATTCTCAAAACAAATTAGAACACTATATACACGAGTTCCACTGTTTACCATGATCAGACTGCAGCAGCACACCATGAGATTTTGACAAATAGTAATTTGGATCAAGCTCAGCAAACACAATGGCGTCAAATTCACATTTTGCCAAAGGCGACAATGGAATGCCAAAGAAGCGACGCCAGCAGTGAAAGCAGTTTCACAGACATGTAATCGGATGAATTTGGCCCCCTATAGAACTAGTCCAAATACCCACATGTAATCAGACAAATTAAGCACCTAAACCTAAACCTAAGCCCGGAGACTAGTCAATGTCTTGTCAACATCGCTCTGCCATACCCAGCAATGCTCTAGGAACCAGAATTTAGAAGGACATTTGCGTTAGCTACAAAACCTTTAGTTAAAGTAATCATACATGCTATACTACAGCATAGATCCAGTCAGGATGGCACGGAGACGAGGCAGTGCACTAGATCGTCGATCAGAGATGATGAGATGCGGAAGACGCACTCCAGCGAGGGAGACGATGAGCGCACGGTGATGCACGCGTGCGTGTGGAGCCGGGGACGACGTGCGAGTGACGAGGCGGTGATGATGAGGACGAGGCACTTCAGTGAGGACGAGGGACGAGCGGCTAGCCAAAGAGAGGAGGCACACCTGTGCGGGCTGGGGATGAAGCGCGCGCATGACGAGGCAGTGCCAGAGGTAGGCGCATGGACTACAACGACGACGGAGGTGGTTCCAGATCAGATCTGGGTGAGGGCGAGGACGACGGTGGTGGATTTGGATCTGCGCATCGCGCTCGGACGGGAGAGGCGTGAGCCGGGCCGCCGGCGGAGACGGCGAGAGAGGTGCGCGTGTGTGGAGGTGGTGCTGGAGGCGATGAGGAGCAGTGGCGGCGCAGTGGCTCTCGGTGAAGAACAAGAGATGATGGAGGGGGAAAGAGAGGAGGCGCTATATAGGGGGACCTTTAGTCCCGGGTGAAGCCACCCGGGACTAAAGGTCCTTTAGTTCCGGGTGATGGTTAGAACCGGGACTAAAAGTCTGACCTTTAGTCCTGGGAGTAAAGGGAATTTTGACGGGCCACGAAAATACAGCCCATCTTTAGTCCCAGGTGGTTGATCAACCCAGGAGTAAAGGTGGGCTGCACTTTGGCTTCCCGCCGGTTTCTAGAAGTTTTTCCTTTTTTATATATTTCTTTTATATAAATATGCAGAGAGTTGTTAATTGCCTAGTAAATAAAATATTAGCAAAAAAATTACAAAAAGAATTCCTGGACCTGGTTTTGCGTTATTGTACATAAGAAAAATCTGTAACCTAAACTCTTTTGTTTTACCATATAAATATTTAACATAGTGTAAATAATAATCATAATTTTCACCATGCAAAAATGTACTACTTAATTAAAATCATTAAAACTATTGCTTTTCGACAGGAAATTAGTTTTCACATCTTATTGACGTTGAAAATTCATTTAAACCGTAGAAAATATGAAAACACGACAAAAAAATCTGAAGTCACAATTATTACATAATAGGTCTAATACATCACCATATCAAGCCGGGATTAAAACAATTTTTTCACTAATTTTTTCACATCAGATGCATTGCTTTTGCTTTTTGCTTTGTGCGACATGAAAATCCCACCATCAAACACAAATTTAATCTAAACATAGAAAAAAAGGAAACACCTAATAAACATCTTTGAATTCACAATTATTACATAATACATCTGATACACACTATTAAACATCACTATATATATCAAGCGGACACAGTAATGAACTTCTTCTTAACGTATATCCCTTAGTTATGATCGCGCCATAACCATGGAGTGTCCTCATCATTTAGCTGGATGCTTGGGTCTTTGTTCACTATGAAGGGTGGAATTCGGTCATCCTTTTCATAATCTTCTGATATGTCTGACTTGTCTTCAATTCCGACGATGTTTATTTTCCCTAAAAGAACTATGTGGCGCTTTGGCTCATTGATTGGGTCGTTGTTGTTTTTCCCTCTCTTCGGTTTTGCAGACATATCCTTGACATAGAACACCTGATTCACATCCTTGGCAAGGACGAACGGTTTGTCTTTGTACCCAATATTGTTGAGGTCCACAGTTGTCATTCCATACTGGTTGTCGACTGCTACCCTGCCTCCAGTCGCCTTTACCCATTGGCACTTGAACAAAGGTACCTTAAAAGTAGGTGCATAGTTTAGTTCCCATATCTCCTCTATGCGGCCATAATATGTTTGCTTATTTCCATTAGGGTCAGTGGCATCTATGCGGACACCACTGTTTTGGTTGGTGCTCCTTTTATCTTGGGCTACTGTGTAAAATGTATTCCCATTTATCTCATACCCTTTGTATGTGAGGATATGCCACGATGGATGCCTAGCCAACAAATACAATTACTCATCAATACTCTCATCACCCTTACATTCTTTTCGCAACCAGTCGCTGAAAGTTTCCATGTGCTGACGCGTAATTCAAGCTTCAGACTTCCCTGGAAACTCGGATCGGAGCAACTCTTTATGTGTCTCGATATACGGATCCACCAAGGAGGAGTTTTGCAGAACTGTGTAGTGTGCTTTATTAAAATAATTGTCCTACGTACCAATATATGTTTTCTTCCCTAGTGTCCCCTTTCCACTTAGTCTCCCCTCGTGTCGCGATTCAGGAACACCAATCGGGTCAAGGTCGGGAATAAAGTCAACACAAAACTCAATGACCTCCTCTATTCCATAGCCCTTGGCGATGCTTCCTTCTGGCTGAGCATGGTTGTGAACATATTTCTTTAGGACTCCCATGAACCTCTCAAAGGGGAACATGTTGTGCAGGAACACAGGACCGAGAATGCTAATCTCCTTGACCAGGTGAACTAGGAGGTGTGTCATGATATTAAAGAAGGAAGGAGGGAACACCAACTCAAAGCTGATAAGACATTGAACCATATCATTCTTTAGTTTATCTAGATCCATTGGATCGATTGCCTTCTGAGAAATTGCATTGAGGAATGCACATAGCTTTATGGTGGCTAGACATACATTTGGAGGTAGAATTCCTCTTAATGCAACTGGAAGCAATTGCGTCATGAGCACATGGTAGTCATGGGACTTTAAGTTTAGGAATTTCTTCTCTAGCACATTTATTATACCCTTTATATTCGAGGAGAATCCAGATGGTACCTTGATGCTTGCTAGGCATTCAAACATGCTTTCCTTCTCTTCTTTGCTAAGAGTGTAGCTGGTAGGACTTAAGTAATGGCGTCCATCATCTGTCTTCTCTAGATGCAAGTTGTCTCATTCTTTCAAACACCGCAGGTCCTATCGTGCTTCAAGTGTGTCCTTAGGCTTCTCATACACACCCATGAAGCCTAGCAGGTTAACACAAAGATTCTTCGTCAGATGCATCACGTCGATCGCGCTATGGACCTCTAGGACTTGCCAATAGGGTAGCTCCCAAAATATGGACTTCTTCTTCCACATGGGTGCGTGACCGTCGGTGTCATTCGGAACAGGTTCGCTGCCATGTGCCTTTCCAAATACTACTTTCACATCCTTGACCATATTGAGTACATCCTCACTAGTTCGGTTGCCCGGCTTGGTCTAGTGGTCTGCCTTACCTTTAAAATGCTTGCCTTTCTTTCTTAGGGGGTGATTCACAGGAAGAAATCAACGATGGCCAAGGTACACGACCTTTCGACATTTTTTCAAGAATATACCTTTAATGTCATCGAAACAGTGCGTGCATGCATTATATCCCTTGTTTGATTGTCCTGAAAGATTACTTAGAGCAGGCCAATCATTGATTGTTATGAACAACAATGCTCACAAGTCAAAGTGCTCCTGTTTGTGCTCATCCCACACATGTACACCTAGTCTGTTCCACAAAAGTAGAAGTTCTTCAACTAGTGGCCTCAGGTACACATCGATGTCGTTGCCAGGTTGCCTTGGGCCTTGGATGAGCACTGGCATCATAATAAACTTACACTTCATGCATAATCAGGGAGGAAGGTTGTAGATACATAGAGTAACAGGCCAAGTGCTATGACTACTGCTCTGTTCCCTGAAAGGATTCATACCATCCGTACTTAAAGCAAACCTTAAGTTTCTTGCGTCATTTGCAAACTCCAGGAATTCTCTATCGATTGCTCTCCACTGGGACCCATCAGCAGGGTGTCTCAACATATTGTCTACCTTACGGTCTTCTTTGTGCCATCGCAACAACTTTGCATGGTCTTTGTTTCTGAATAGACGTTTCAAGCGTGGTATTATAGGAGCATACCACATAATCTTGGCAGGGATTTTCTTCGTGGGATGTTCGCCCTCAACATCACTAGGGTCATCTCGCCTGATCTTATACCACGATGCATGACATACCGGGCATGCATCTAACTTCTCGTACTCCTCGCCACGGTAGAGGATGCAATCATTAGGACATGCATGTATCTTTTGGATTTCTAATCCCAAAGGGCAGACTACCTATTTTGCTTCGTATGTAGTGGCGAGCAATTCGTTATCCTTCGGAAGCATCTTCTTTTGGATTTTCAGTAACTCCCCAAATCCCTTGTCAGATACACCATTCTTTGCCTTCCATTGCATCAATTCTAGTGTGGTACCCAACTTTTTCTGCCCCGTATCACAAGTTGGGTATAGCAATTTCTTGTGATCCTCTAGCATGCGCTCGAACTTGATCTTCTCCTTTTCACTTTCGCATTCTCTTTGTTCGTCACGAATGGCCTGACCAAGATCATCAGCGGGCTCATCTTCTGCCCCTACCTCTTCTTCAGCTTCCCCCATTGCAGTATCATTGAAGGCACCATATTCAGCAATAATGTCATCATCGTCCCATTGTTCTTCTTCACCTTCTTCCTTTACAACCCCGGTTTCTCCGTGTTTCGTCCAACAAATATAGTTTGGCATGAAACCTAACTTCAACAAGTGTGAATGAAGACTCCTTGAGCTAGCATATTCCTTCAAATACTTACATATGGCACATGGACAGCATATGAAACCATCGCGTTTGTTTGCCTCGGCCACACGTAAGAAAGAATGCATGCCCTCAATGAACTCTTGGGAGCGGCGATCAGCATTGTACATCCAATGATGGCTCATCTGCATTACATGACATACATACCATATTAAAACCTAGAACATAATTACTTAATTATACGACATGCATGCCACCACACAAGATATTAATTTATGAAAGTCTCGCTACAATGTAGAGAATCCCAACTACCACTAAAAAACTAAAGCTAAAATGCACTTCAGCAGCATAAGGATTTCGCGACCAATTCCAACTAAAATAGATAGATCATGCGTTTGTTCAACATCTATGGGCTTCTTCCGCAGAATCACTACCTCATCAGCCACCGTAGCCGCCTGTGCAAGAGAGTTTTGCACGTGTTCAACATACTCTTCCTCCCAGTACCGGCCTGAACATCCAGTGTCATCCCACTGAAATTAAAACAAAAAATTAGAACTTTAATCACAATCATCATGAAAATAAGTATAAATTAACCATAATCATCAAATGCGACAAAATAACTTACATTGCGATCCGGACACTTGTAGAAGATACGACCCTTGTTGGGACACTCCTTCCTCACCCAGTACTCCATCACAATCTTCTCCTCACACTTGCCGCATGCAATGAGAGGGAGGTCCGGCCTCAGTCACTTTGGAACCCGATGAGAGGCTGAGGACCTGGAAGCAGTTGCCATCTACTCTCTATACTCATTTTTAATATAATATAAATTTCTCATTTTATAAACAAATAAAATTAGAAAAAACTCTAAAATTCTCTATATCTCTAAACCATGAAGTGTGCTATGCATGCTAGAAATGAAAGCTGAATACTAGTTTTGAATAACTACTTTAACCTTCCTTCATCCAAATATGCAAACTTTAAAGTGATTTTGAGCTTAAATGGCTTACAAATAAAAAAAATCCACCATAAAAACCACATATATCTAGTCCACAAAATGAGATATTCTACTGATGAAACATGAGAGTATAAAGTTGGTAACCTTTAGAACCGAAGAATCGATGGAGGAATCGAAGAAATCTTGTGATTACCGACGATGAGGAAGAAGAGAGGCCGGCAATGAAGCTAGAACACTGAGGTCGAAGTGGCTCGGGCACGGGGAGGAAGAAGGGTATATAGGAGGGGACCTTTAGTCCCGGTTAGAGACACCAACCGGGACTAAAGGTCCCTTTCTAGTCCCGGACGGAGCCTCTAGCCGGGAGTAGACTTTTACTCCCGGTTGGAGGGACCAACCAGGAGTAAAAGTTAACCTTTAGTCCCGGTTGGTTGCTCCAACCGGGACTAAAGGTCCCCTGCAGCAAAAGCCTGCCGCAATAGCTGTTGGGCAGGGACCTTTAGTCCCGGTTGGAGCTATAAACCAGGACTAAAGGTCTCTCTAGTCCCGGGCGCGAAAAATTCTAGGACTAAAGCCAAATTTCGAGGTAGATCAAAAGCCATTTCTCTACTAGTGAAGCTAATGAGGATTGTCGATATGTATACATCTTGAGAATCAATATGAAGTCTTTGTATGTCACCGGGTCCCTTTCTATTGAATCAAAGACCCATGCCATGCTCCTCCCGACATCGACGCCTATACAAATCCAGTGGTTGCCGCATGAATTTAATCATAGAACTAGATAAGCTCTTTTGCATCGAATAAAATATATCGAACAAAGCTTTAAGTATAGAGTTGAACTTACTCAAAGTTGTATGGTAGCCATATAGTAGAGTGTTGTTGGAGATTTTTAAAAGCCAGGGCAATGTATGCTGAAACCTTAAGGGACTCTTACCTTAGTTTCTTCGCACAAATGTCCTCTTTCTCCCGAAGGGTCTTTCTAGCAGCTAGCTCTTTGGCATCCAGTTTCCATTGTCTGGGGTAATTAAAATTTGTTTGTGCTATAGCTTGAGGGTCTGTATACCTAGCTTTCACAGTTGGCATTTGTTTTACAATGTGCACTTGCATTCTACAAATCATGGCGTGGGTTAGTTACTACAAAATCCAAAGATTACATTCATATCATATCAGGAGGGCAAGGACTTATAGGCACCACGTGCGAATTAGATTCATTTCCATTGCTCCGAGGTGAAAGCATGTCTGCATGTCATTGAAGTCAAAGATAATTTCCCTAGCTGGTCTTCCAAATGTGCCGGCGGGGAAGCATGTTTGTATGAGGTCTATGCTCGTTAGGAGAACACGCAAGTACCAATCATGGAACCTTCTCATTCCAAGTGGTAGGCGCTGGATGTCCCGGTTTCATAGGAAGGGCTTGCCTCTTTCATATGTTTTTGGGCAATCCTTTGACCATTTGATGGCATCAACATTTGGATACTTCTTTGCTGTTTGGTGGACTTTGCTAGTGATGGCCTCCTCAGAAGCACGTGTTGGGACTTTTGTAACTTAGTTCTCAGGCTCGAACTAAACATGGGCATACCACTTGTGCACCGACGAGACGTCTTTCATCGGAACATAAATTGGCCTTATGGTGATTGGATGCTTCTTTCAAAATTCCCATTCAGGCACGTCCTCATCTTCTTATGCATCACCTTCTTCAGAAGGCACTCGTTGTTCATGTATCGGCTACGCTTGTTGAGAAGACTGTGGCATATCATCATGCATTTGCTCAGTACGAGCTAGAGAAGGTTGTGGCTTATCAAGCACATGCTCGCTATGAGGCGGGAAGAATGTGGCATCTCAGGAATGTGGTGGTCACGAGACAATGAAAATATCTCCCCGCCCTCAACAACTCGCTCCAAATTTGAGAGAGGGGGAGGCGGAGAAGAAGCAGTCAATATAATGTCCCCTTTGTGCCAGAGGATGAACTACCCCATTATGTCTCTGAGTAACACCAGCCCCTCAAGAGTTGCGTAGTCTATCCTCCACTGCATGAACTCAGACTTCACGGTATGCACCTCGACCCTAGTGTAGTATGATGGTATGTTATTATTGTAGTGTAAGCCACCGAGAGGATGTGCCACACCCGTTGCCACCTCCATCACAATGTTCTACCGGCCGCTGAGAAACACCAAGGTGCAACTAGTTGGTTCCCATATGCGATCGACAAGGGTTGTGGCTGTAGTGGAACCTTGGCTACTAGGAACTTCCGGAGGGCTGCCAACTAATGCCAGTTCTCCCGGCGGCCATTAATGTCTGTGGCTCCATAGACAGTCCTTGCTCTTCTAGCACCTTCGCAACTAGAGCCTTCAATTGGAGCTCAAGATTAGCCTCCCAGTCTCTGCCATGTTTCTTATACATGTGCCTGTCCTCTTCGAATCCATGCTTCTAGGTCATCCTTTTCCCTAGCCCCCTGGTGCGACCTGTGTGCTTGTTGTTTCCCAAGCCAAGGCTAAGCTCATCCCTCTCTCTAGAAGGATTGAATGAGCCCTTCTCCTTGTCTTTAGCATATTTCAGTATCATTGATACTGCCTCTTGGGTCTCCGGCTTATCAAACTTAAGATTACCGCCGGATGATTCTATACTCCTTGCATATATCCAATTCCTTGAGCGTACCTTCAAATTCTTCACATCGATATTCCCAGAAGCTACGACCTCTTCATCCATCTTCCTAAACTACTCTTCCTTGGCATAGTAGCCATCGAGGCCTAGATGATGGTGGTGTTTGTTCCTCTTCACCAGCTCGGTGTTACGGGCACTGAGCTCCAATGCCTCCAGTGAAGTCTTCTGAGCCATGAGCTCCTCCCATTGACTAGGAGTTTTGTTGCTGAACTCGTTGAAGGGAGTTAACCCCTTTTGAATATACTTCTTATTGAGCTCCGACCTCCAACGTTGGAATGACTCTCCCATGATCTTGAAAGCACTTTTTTATCAGTTCTTGCTTACCCTTCAGAAATCTAAAATTGAGCTTCAGTTGCTTATCCCATAGTTCATCCTTTTTCTTCTCGGGTACCTCTTTCTAGTTAGGGATTGCTAGGTTCAATTTATCTCTTGCTAGGGCCCTGATCGTATTACAAAATCGTCCTCTGAATTCCTTTGGCTAAAGGATCTCCCCTGCTGGCCCAACCTCCGTTATGACATAGCATGCCTTATCTAGATATTGGTTTGCTTTTCTATCCGTTATGACATAGCATGCCTTATCTAGATATTGGTTTGCTTTTCTATCCCCTCGTTTCCTCTTTGGCTTGGTAGTTGTGTTCGTGGTTGTGTCTTGAGGTTGTGGAGCAGAGGCCTCAATGTCCGTCTCTATGGCTGTTGCCTCTGCTCTCCTTTCCTGTACTCTGTCTTGTCTGGCGAGATGTCATGGACGTCGATGTCATCTTTTCCGAGTTTTAGGAGAGACCTGTATATACGACAGGTCAAAGTGTTAGCAGAGGTAACACAGCCAAAGCTTTAGCAAAATTTACAAGCTAAGGCTGTATCCCTACCTCCTCGTTCGGGTCAAAATCCTTGTCCAAATCTTCCTCCGTTGGCCTCCTTTTGGCTTCACAATTTCGTGAGGAAGAATAGGACGAGCATGCCTCATGATTGTTGCTTCTGCATAAACATGCTCCTCTCACCCTTGTTCTATTAATGGATAACTTGTTGTAACCATATGGTCATGTTGTGCATGACCAAAAACTAATTTGCTAAATGTAAGTAAAATTTGTTTTGAAGAGTTATCCGCCTACTCAGTAAAAAGGAAATAAAAGATAACAGTACCTTACCACCATGTTTTGCATGATATGTGTAATGGTGTTGTTGTAGGTGACTACTTGTTATGTGTGAGCTTTGTGCTTAGTAATAGTCGCTTAAGCCAATTGGATTGAGTGTTTCTAAATGCTTGCTTAAGACCATGATGTATGTGTGCATGCTCGTTATTTAGGTAGTGCCGGTAGCTGTCACCCCTTTTGTCCTCGGTAAGCATACGAGTGTTGAAGAGCGCTATCCTGGAACAGCATCCAAGTTTTGATAATCTCATGGTTGTCGTCTCCAATTAAGTTCTCTCTTAGGATCCTGAGCCTGTACACGTGGTTGCTAGCCCTTGAACGTTGCGCTATGAAGACCTATATCCATGCCTTTGCTTGACCTTAAGCCCAAGCTTAGTTCCCTTGAATGCTTGTATGTGTCGTGGTTGTCTCGCTCCTATGTGGGAGGACCCTACTCAAAAATCCTTGTCTGACCTCATTGCTCCTTCTCCTATAGATGATCTAGTGCAACGCTAATCGCTATCTACCCTGGCTTTGGAACCTTTTCCTCGTAGATCATGCCGTTGCTTTATCAACTGAATCCCTATTTAGTGCATTGGCTCTGTCCCTCGAATCTTGTTTGTTTTGTCTCTAACTCTTTCAAGTCTCTAGATGTTTATCAGTCTTGATCTCATGTTTCTGCTTAGCAAGACCAAATCTCATGTTAATCTTTACCTGGTAATGACCTTGGTGAACACAAGGTGTATATGGAAATTAAGCAAGAGTCCCCTGCACAGTTGTCTTCGACAATTAAGGTATGTTCTCTTGCACTGTGTTTTAATCTTCGGATCGTCTCCTCGTTGACTCCTGACCTTGTGACTACCTTTGCTTGCTGTCCCTCCTTTGCATAGTGCTTGTTCATACGACCCAATCTGTGCAACTTGAAATTTCACTTTGGGTGTGTGATCAGTAATGGTGTTATGAGTAGCAACTACGGTGCCGTGATGAAACTAAGAGCCTCCTGTGGGTGCGCACACAAGGCTGTGCTGCTCAGCACACGCTGGTATCGAGGTTCCTAGTCATGATCCATTGCAGAACTGCACCGATGTGTTATTTTCATGTGATCTCTTCCTTGGTTATCTCTCCTTATCTTGTCAGAAGATCTGTATGTTGAACCAGATGCAATAGGACTTCCTTCTAAAGTCATCCAAAGGATAACCTTTGAAGAACATGTAGCTGACATAAACATTAACATACTACAAGAGATGGTAGACAAGTGACTCTACTTGATTGTCCCTATAATGACATCGGTTATCTAGTGAGCAACTTATGTCATCCCCGTTGGATCAGAAGGCTACACAATGTTTAAAGTTGGACAAGTTATCAGTCGGATGATAAATGGACCAGGATATTATGTCCTACAATCGGTCACCTGGTGCTTATGAGCTTTCTGTCTCAGCCTTGATCTTTATGTGCAAGGTGATCCTGCAGTCAAATAACCGACCTTCTTCGGTGACCCCTTTTCTACTAACTTCCATGGTGACTATCTGTTTGCACATCAAATACAATTGTTGCCGTCAAAAAGGAAGTTTTGGAGCTTTTAAATGTTGAGAGACAACAAATTAGTTACCAATAGGAAAGTTAAGTTACAGCTAGGTAGTAACTCTTTGGTAGCTCCAAAGGCTATGTCTCACAGAACAATGTTAGATGAAGAAATAGTAAAGCCGGCCAGCAATGCAAGTACCGCTTTCTTCTTCAAACCCTGTGCTATCAAGTCAATTCCATCTTGGACAATCACACAGATAGTACAATATGTTGCATCGGCTAGATAAAGAGCTAGAGAGAGCACATCCTTAGTTGAGGACAATGTTACTATGCATCTAGGTGCTGCAAAAGGATTTGTTCAGGACTCTATTGGATGAAGCATAGAAGGGTAGTTAGCAACGGTCCCTTACCTTGTATGACTGCCCCTCCACGTGAAGTATGCATTGTGCCCTGCAAAAATAGCCCACCAGTCTAATGCTTGTGCATCATTGAGCTGGTGCCTAAATCAATGGTTAAGTTGTTCCCTGGGAAGCATATGAGGAAAACCCTAGCCTCCATCCTCAGCGAGAAAGCTACCGCTATCATAAAAAGAGTTAAAGACTATGAATACACTTCCCAATGTGTAAATCAAAGGAAAAGAAGAGCGTAAAATCTGTCGAGATTTCATGGCACTAAACCGGTTATCTTTAAGCCAGTGATTAGTGGCTCAAACATGGTTGAATTCACACCAAACTTGGTGATCTCATTCCTCGCTTAAGGTACTTTGATGTCTTACGTTGGTTTAAGTATTGGTTGAGTAAAGCATTGGATTTGAGAGAAGTTTTGTCAGTTCGGGTCACAAAAAATTCAGAACCAAGCGGTTTTGGTAGATGATTTATTTGGATAGCCAAACGGTGTCCGTTTGAGCTGAATTTTAGTTAGTAATTAGAGGACTCATGGGTCTATATGACTACCAAAATTTGTGCACAATGGAGTAGTGGTTTGTGAGATACGAACTGAAAACCAAAGTGTACAGAATCTGCGATTTCTCTGTGGACTGCTACCACCCCTCAAAATAGAAGGTGTTGTGTTGTAATTGATGCCAAGATTTGCAACATGGTCAATGTTTTGCCGTTAGATCATCCTTTAGGTGCCCTAGAGGAGACTCCTTGCACCCCTTTGTGCCTTGCTTTTGCCCTCTCATATCAACAATGTTGAGCAGTCAAGGTGTTCTACAAGTCAATTTGTGCCATTACGAGTCGAAAACAATTTGAAAAGTGTCAAACAATAGGTTTCAGATTATAATTTTGAGTTGTTAATTGACATTAGAAATAAGCCTCAATGTCAAAAGTAGTCCAACCAGGCTTATTTTGCTGCAGTGCAAGTCAACCCAACTTACTGTGCCACAGCATCACGAAGGAAAATTCTACTCAATCATGGTGGTGTACTGTTTCTCTAGTTAGTGAATACTTGCAACCTTTGTTGTCCTCCAGACCTTGCCATCCTCCTTCTTCAGCAAGGAATTCCAAGGCAGACTTGTCCTTTGGTACCTTCCATGTGTTTTTACCCAAGAGGTTGCATCAGATTCAACCTAGATAACTATTGCCGCTTGGATACGAGGATGCCCTCAAATAATGATCATCGAAAACACTGAGTCAATAGAGTCAGCTATCACATTTACCGCTCACTCAATAGACTCAGATAATACAGTGTTATCATTAGAGAAAGACAACTGCACACATGGAACATTATGTAGTTTTCCATCGGTTGGCATATGAGTGATTGAACAGTTACGACCATTATAGACATTGTCTATTGGTAACTCAGTTTCTCACAGCCTCAGAGGATGCTTACCCCATATGTGATCTCATCCCTTATGAAAGGTTGTATTCAAGCTACTTTGGTAGAGGACTGCTTTTCAAACTTTGTGAATGAACATGGAACCATTGTAATGCGTAGCTTTCAGAAGCTTGTGGTCTAGTGCAAAGTTCACATGGTCCATGCTATATTCACTAGGGAAATAGATATTATGGGTAGTTAGTTTATGCTCCGTAGTACTCTCCGTATCTCGAGAACGAAGTGCTATGCTGTCTTGGATTCCTCCCAGAGTATCACTGCTTCATGGAAGTCAATGAGAGAAATTGTTCAGACAAAAATTTACTACGAAGAGCAAATATCAAAAAGTTGTCTAGACCAAATTGGCCTCTCAAATACTCCAAAGTTAAGTAGCCTAATGCTATCACTAATGTTGGAAAAATGGATGACATGCTTCTCTTCCCTTAAAAGTCTTTCGCACCGAATCTTGGGGCAAGATTCTCGTAAGGGGGAGGGCTATAACACCCCGGGTGTTAGTCACAAGTTAAGCAGTGGATTTGGACTTAAGTAGGATATGTCAAGCAATGATTATGATCTCTAGTTCATAATTTTGAAGTGATGATGAAGGTGTTGTGGTACAATCTATGAAATTGAGTCCCAACTTCAACTTGGACAACACACCTTTGTTTACATGTGGACCCTTGATAAGATTTTGCAAGGGTAATGTTAAACATGCTTGTTTCATGTACATTACATCAACGTGCATCCATCTTGAATAGTGGAAAAGTTTCATGAAGATTGGAGCTAAAAAGTCACATGAAATGATAAGTTACATTTTTGCTTAAATTACTTCATTTAGCAAATGGAAACATGGGATGTCGACCAAACCTTGCAACCTTGCTCAAACAACTCTACTTAAACTCATGAACAAAAATCATGAAGGGTTCGTGTTGAGCAAATGTCAAGAAAGTGCTTCTAAGTGTGGGAATAGCTAAAATCGCCTTTTCATGATATGTTTTGACCTATGTTGACCAACTGTATGGAATACTTGCATGGAGTTGGACCTTAAATAAAAGTTGAAGTTTGAGTGGAGTACAACAAACTTTATTTTTGGACCAAGACCTGATTCAACTTGTAAGTGTCTCATATATTGGTCTCAAATTTGAATGCAGTGTTGTTTTGGCCCCTCTGAAATATGTCCCTGATCAGCGACAGTGAGTTGACATGTTGTGACATTTTTATCTCCCAAATTCATATGGTAACTCAACTGGATTCCTTAATATGAGTTGAAGTACACTTTGTTGTGGAAACAATGAAGTAAGTCTCATCAAGTTTGGAGTTTATTTGGATCTTCGAAGTTAGTTTCAAAATCAGCAAAGACTAACTGTTTCCAGGAGTTAACTAAATCCCTGTTTCAGTTTCGTGTACCCCACTTTGGAGAATTGTATCTCCCTAACCAAGCTGAACTAGTCCATGATCCTTTAAGCAAAGTTGTAGACCAAGAGGTGCACAACAAACTTTGTTCCAGGGTCATGAGCTAGTTTGGTCCCTAACTTAGTCAAACTGAGGACTCAAAACTGAACCCAGTGCTGTTTTGGATCTAAAAAATTTGGCTGTCTGGAATTTCAATGGCAATGATGATTGGCATCTCATGTTCTCGGATTTTTGTTAAGCAACTCAAGTTGAGCCAAATATAAAAGTTGGAGTTTACATCTTGGAGATGGACATACAAAAAGTTGGAATCAATTTGCCCACATTTTGACCAAGTAATTTGAGCTCAAGTAGAGCAACGCTTAATCCTTGATTAGTCGCTGATAGTGTCAACTCCGGGCTTAATTACCCATTAATCCATTTCTCTAATAACTCGGTGCCCTTAATGAAAGATGTAGAGCAGTTCATGGGCTTCAACTTTGCTTTTGGGCCCAAGGTCCAATTAGGCACGTAACTAGCCCAAAAATGCTTCCCATGCCGGCCACACCGTTGCCCGCCACGTGCTCGGGGAAATGCCCCAAAGGGCGATGTGTGCCCTGTGTGTGGTGGCCATGCCCGAGTTGAGTGCCCCACCTCCTTGCCACGCTCCCTTGCTCCTCCAGAGCGGATGCTGAGCTCCACATCGCCATCTTGCTCGCCCTCTCCCTCTCCGCACCGTCTCTCTACCTTCCTACTCGCGAGTGCGGACGCGCCAGCCATGGCCGCCGGTCCGAGCTCCATGGCCGTCGTCGTTCCTCCACCCCTGAGCACCTCACAGCCCTACAACTTCCGTCACCACCTTTGCCATGCCATGCCGAGCTCACAGCGCCCCTTCCCCTACTCTCTCCACCGCCGTAGCACCGCCGCCGACGATGCCACTACGGGTGGACCGTGCACGCGTGTGGCCGAGTCACCTTGGGCTGTCTCCGGCCGAGCCGAGGCCACCCACGGGTGCGCGTCGGTCTCCTGATGCTCCACTGCCACTCCTCGGCCGACGGCATGGCCTCCTTCAGCCTTAAATGGTGAGCTCATGCGCGTCCTCTGCTCCAAGTCGTGTGAAGGGCCTCGTGCTTCAATTAGAGGAAAGGGAAGGGCCTATCTACACACCTGACTCATGTGAATAGTGCCTAGGAGGACCTTTTCACTAGAATTGATTTTAATCGAAGTTCTGGGGCCTCGGTGCAAATGGGTTTTCCTTTATTGCTTTTATTTGGCTAAAACTTTGAAAAATCATAATAAATCATAGAAAAATCATAAAATAGCAAATGAATACTTTTTGGAATCCCTAAGAGTAGGTCTATGCAGTAGTCACAATATGATATGTGTTAGTAGAAGGTTTTTGTTGTTTTTATTTATCTATGTTAATTAGGGTTTTCTAGGAATAAATTCATATCTAAAGTTGTACTGCTCCAATTGCTGTGAACAATTTATGATAGGCTACTGATGCTATGTGTGTGCTGTGGTAAAAATTTCATGGTCATTGGATGCAGTATGATTGATTTATTGATTTAACTTGTTTATTGCTTTATAAATGGTTTTAAATAAGTTATAATTTTTATGAAGATGCAAAAATGGAAAAGGTGGTTCCATTACGTTGGTATGATGTTGTTGTGTCATGTTGATTCATAATATGGCCATGTGTTTGTAGAAAATAGTGTGTTTTAGATTTATCTTGCTCTCACATGTTTTCTTGCATTAGCAATTTGTCTTTTTTGTAATAATTAATCTATAAAACTGAGCATGTGAAATTTGTGCAGTAGCCATGTTTTGATAACATCTACCACTCATAAAAGTCTCAGCCCCAAACTAGTTGTTCTCATATATCACTAAAATTATATATATGTTTATTGGGAAAAAGGATTAATAAAAGCATAATTGTAGATAAAGCTTGTAATTGTAGTTGATGATGTTTGAGTGATTGGGGTTCAATAAAGTGTTGCTAAGTATGTTAGCGGTGGTTGAAGTTCTTGAATGGCTCATGTGTGCATGCTCTTTGTTAGCAAAACAAGTGGAACATCAAATTATTACATTCTAAAATTGTTGCATGTGCATTTTCTGTTGTGATGATAACTTTGTGGATCAAATGATGTTTTCTGTAAATATGGTGAATACAAAAGTTGTATATAATTTCCTTATCTTGCTTGTTCTAAAATTTCATGATTTTAGGCCTGATGGTTTAGGAGTTATAGATTTTAGAAGTTTGTTGTTTGGTTTTTTGCATGTCCTCTAGACAGATCTGAATGATTGAATTGTTTAGCTCATTTAAACATGGAATCATGTATTGGTAATAATAGGAGAGTTGTACTTATTTTCCTAAGCTTTCTATAATGTCTGAGATCACTACTTTTGGTGTTCTAGAACTCTAGTTATTGCTATTCAAAGTCGAATGGCAGGTTCTGTCCAAATCTGGACAGAGATGACATCATTGTATTGTTTAACCCTTTTTGCTGTGAAGTCACCCTTAGATGATAATAACAAAGTTTTAGATAATCTCATTAGCTATCCAGAAAGTCTAGGATCACCCTTGTTGGAGGCCTATAACTCTAGTTATGGTTAAATTGAGTGGCTGTTATGTTGTTGTCCAGATTTTGTGCATATACTTGGAGTTGATTGCTTACGCTTGATCTTGATTGTATGATTACTAGGATTAGCTTGTGCTAGATGATTCCTTAAAGTTGCTTAATTTGAGTGCCTCATTGGTGAACGCTTGGTGTTATTTTCTTGCTACCTTACCATGATAGGCCTGTGCAATAATTAGTTAAATGGCTTGCTCTATAGTGCTTAAGTCAATATGATGTTACCTTGTCCTTGCCTTTGTATGCCTATTGCAATACATCATGAGTTGTTTTCTATGCATTCATACATTTGCATTGTTGCATCTCATCTAGGTACGCTACATGCACAATGTGTGGACGTGAAGCACGTGATAATGGAGTCGAACCAGAAGACGGTGTTGGTGGACCTATCCCAAAGATAGAAGGACCCCTCGAGTGCATGCCTAGAGTGGAAGATGTTCCCTAAGATGGTGCAAGCTAACTGACCTAACTTGTGTTGGATCCCAGGCAAGCCCTAGAGCATTCTAAGCCTCCTATGTTTTTTATAAATATCACTTGTGAACTTTATGTTTGATGCATTAGGTTATAGGAGTTGATTGGAAACACTTGATGCATATAACTTCCTTGTCCAAAAATATACCTTAAACCCTGTGTAGGTCTAGGATCAAATATATGCTTAGCAATGTTTAGACTAGTAGAAGTCAGGTGATTTCCTGTAACCTATGAGAGATAGGTGGATTCCGGAGCACAGTTGGCTATATTTGATATCGTGGAACAGAACCATCGGGTGATGATTAAATGGAGGCCGGGCGGAGTCTATGTGTAGATTGACTCATGTGATTCTGTCTATGCCGATTAAGGACCGTACCGTTGCTGGCACTTCTGCCAAGATTGAACACATGCCTCTCACTTAGCTGGCCGGATAACTCGTTCCAACCGCGAAGCTGAGTAGCTCAACTCAGGCCGGGCCTGTTCTGTAAAAGTGCACATCTGGATGGTAGTAAGTATGTGCGGGGAGCCAGACATGAGCCCAAGGGTAGGGTAGTCTTGATTATCCTAGCAGTTGGTCATCCTTGATTGTGCGGCGCTGGTCGAACCCGCGAAATTTGGACCTGAGTTGTACCAAAGGTGACCTAAGGCTACCGTGGCTAGGAGACCTGGGTTTGTGTTAAGAATAAATTCCTAGCTAGTTGAAATTGATTCGAATCACCATCTCTCCTGGATAGTGAGAAACTCGACTAGCTCCATCATCGTAGTAATTGGATTATGGAATATGATGGTTCTGATGAATATGAAAATCTTACACTGGCTATGGTTACTGTTGCTATGCTACTAAATGATATACCACATGTTTGGCACATGTTAGTGCTAATCTAGAGATGAATAGCTATAATTAACTTGATGACCAAATTATAAAATGTATAGCTGAATTAGTGGCTTTTTATGCAAAATATTGTCATGCTAACTCCACTTATAAAGCCTTGCATAATCCTTGGTGTCACTTTATTTTTGGTTTATGATGGATAAGTCTAACTAAGTACATTCGAGTACACAGGGTTTATCCCACCATGTTGCAGGTGAAGTTCTCGGCCTGCTGAAGATGGTGGCTAACCGCTGGTGGGCTCGGTGACTCTATATTTATTTCTCATCTATATGCTTTTATCAGAGGATGTCAGTTATGCTAGCAATGTATTTTGAACTTATATTAATGTAATCATTTAAAAGCTATGTTGTTTCCCTTAACCGGTTTTGAAACCCAAACTTGTACTATTATTTGTTAACCCATTTGTAATATTATTTCTGTTACAACTCTGTGTATGTGATGTGTATTTGCTTAATCATGCGATCTTGGTTGTGATGTTGATTTACTGAGGTCCTTTGTGACACTCGGTGGACAACCAGGTTTATATAAGTTAAAGTATGCACGTGTCAACGTGTTAGCGGGGACAACCGTACTTGATCTTGTATAAATTGGGTGGTTCTATCACAGAACACAAGCTTGGAGCATATCCTCCAAGATCTGATTCACTCTCTCTGTCTGGCCATCCGTCTGAGGGTGGTAAGCGGTGCTATAATCCAGTCGAGTCCCAATTGCCTTGTGAAGAGTCTTCCAGAACTTGGACACATATTGCGTCCCTCGATTAGACACTATGCTCATAGGGGCTCCGTGAAGCCTGAGAATGTTATCCACATAAAGGTCTGTGAACTTCTTAGTTCTATAGTCATTCCTCATAGCTATGAAATGAACTACCTTAGTCAATCTATCCACAATTACCTAGATTGAGTCATGGCCTTTCGGGGTTCGAGGTAAACCCACTATAAAGTCAATGGATATGCTTTCCCACTTCCACATCGGAACATCTAAGGGCTTCAACAGTCTTGCCGGTCTTTGGTGCTCGGCCTTGATCCTATTGCAGATGTCGCATCGCGTGACATGTCCTACAATATTAGCTTTCATATTCTTCCACCAGAATAGCTTCTTCAAGTCAGCATACATCTTAGTACTTCCTAGGTGGATGCAATACTTGGAGTCATGTGCTTCAGCTAGGATCTCCTCTCACAGGGCTATATTTGAGGGTACACAGATTTGATCCTTGTACTAGTTCACTCCTTGCTCATCTTCTCTAAATTCAGGGCACTTGCCTTGCTCCATGAGCTCTCGGATTTCCCAAATTTTGGGGCATTCTTGCTGGGCTTTGCAGATTCGATCTTTGAGGTTGTACTACAATCAAAGCTCATTCAACATTCCCTTCGGTAGGATCTCGAGTCAGAGGTCCTCCATTTCCTGGCTCAGCTCTGGTGGTATGGCCCCTATTATGAGACTATGGCAATAGCTCTTACGGCTCAAGGCATCTATGACTACATTAGCTTTCCCTAGGTTATAGTGTATCTCCATGTTGTAGTCCTTATTAATCAGCTCTAGCCATCGGCGCTGTCTCATGTTTAGATCCTCTTGGGTGAAGTACTTTAGGCTCTTGTGATCGGTGTAGATGTCGCATTTGTTCCCGATCAGATAGTGTCTCTAGATCTTCAAGGCATCCACAACAGCTGCAAGTTCAAGGTCATGGGTCGGGTAGCATTGCTCTTGGTACTTCAACTGGCGGGAAGCATAAGCTATAACTCTCCCATTCTGCATCAGAACACAACCAAGTCCCTATCTGGATACATCACAATAGACCACGAAGTCCTGCTGAATGTCAGGCAATGCTAGCACAGGAGTGGTGGAAAGCTTCTGCTTCAAGGTCTGGAAGCTTTGCTCGCACTCGGACATCCACTCAAACTCATTGGTCTTCTTCAGCAGGTTGGTCATTGGCTTGACTATCTTGGAAAAGTTCTCAATGAAGCGGCGATAGTATCCTACCAACCCAAGAAAACTCCAGATATCAGTCACATTACGGGGTTGTTCCCACTCTTTCACAGCTTCAATTTTGGTGGGATCAACAGCTACTCCCTCAGTAGTGAGAATGTGACCTAGGAAGGCGACTTCTTCAAGCCAGAACTCGCACTTGCTGAACTTGGCATACAGTTGATTTTGCCTGAGCTTCTCCAGCACTACTCTCAAATGATGCTCATGTTCTTCTGAAGTGGCCAAATAGACAAGAATGCCATCGATGAATACCACCACGAACTTATCCAGCTCCTCCATGAACACTTTGTTCATCATATTCATGAAGTAGGCCAGGCATTAGTGAGTCCAAAGGACACAACGATGAACTCGTACTACCCATACCTAGTGACAAAGGCTGTCTTGGGAATGTCCTTAGTCCTAATCTTCATCTGATGGTACCTAGATCGGAGATTAATCTTGGAAAAGAACTTGGCATTCCTTAGCTGGTCTAGCAGATAATCTATCCTCGGCAGTAGGTACTTGTTCTTGATAGTCACGGCATTCAAATTCTAGTAGTCAATGCACATCCTCATGGATCCATCCTTCTTCCTCACAAACAAGACAGGGTAACCCTAGGGTGAAGCATTGAGCCTAATGTAGCCCTTGTCAGACAACTCCCTGAGCTGTTTCTTAAGCTCCTCTAGCTCATCAACAGACATGTAGTAGGGCTTCTTAGCAATAGGTCCCGTACTAGGCAAAAGGTTGATCACAAACTCCACATCCCGATTAGGTGGCATACCTAGCAACTCTTTGGGAAACACATCAGGATATTCACGCACTATGGGTACCTCCTTGACTGACATGGCATCCAAGGCACACAACATGGGAACTGTCCTCTCAAGGTTGGGTTCGCATCGGATCACGTGCCCACTCGGATGTGTTATCTCCACATATCTTGGTGAGCAAGATATTATTCCCTTGTGTTGAGTCAGCCAATCCATCCCCAATAAGACATCCAGTCCATCAGAGGGAAGCAAGGTAAGATCGGCTAGAAAAGGGTGACCCTCAATGATGATGCTCACTCCCTAACATCTCTTCGTGCATATAATGCAACCCAAGGGTGAACTAGTGTCTATAGGCTCCTTATGTGGAGTCACTGCTATGCTATGCTCTCATGCAAACTTGGTGAATATGTAAGAATAGGTGGCACCTGAGTCAAAAAATACCGAAGATGTAGCTCCATGCACAATAAACATATCATACACCACATCAGGTGGGTGAGACGACCATGGGTGGCTCCAGCAACATTCTTGTGTGGCGTACCCTAAACAGGAACCTGTCTCGCTGGGGTCAGAGAAGGTGGTATAGCGTTCTTCATGGGGTAGTCCGCAACCTTGTGGCCCAGCTAACCACAGCCAAAGCAAGTGAAGGGCATGCTACCTATGGTGGTGGGTGCAGTGGTCTTCCACGTGATAGGGCTTTGAGCAGGGCAGCTCTAAGTGGAGCGGTCGTTGTTGGCGATGTAGGTACCACCTCCACGGTGCTTCTTCTCCTTGTAGAGGGCATCGACCTCTAGATGATCCCTCTCCATCTCCAGGACCATGCTGTTCATCTCCCAGAAGGTGTAGCAGGTATGACCCAAGAGGGCCACCTTGAGACATGTGTTCAGACCCTTCTTGAAGAAGTATATTTTCTTCTTCTCAGAGTCTGTCTCACTGGGAGCGTACCTCATCATGCGAGTGAAGCAGTTGGCATACTCCTAAATCTTCTAGGACCCCTAGGAAATGTTGCAGAACTCTTCCACCTTGGCATCCATCATGCCCTCGGGCACGTGGTGCTCGTGGAAGGCTTCAGCAAACTCCTCCCATGAGATGTGCGCAGGGTCAGCGTGGGTGTCATAGTAGCTATCCCAACACACGCATGCGGCGCAAGTCAGCTGGTGGGCTGCAACTCCAACACACTCCTCGTCGGAGCAAGTGGTTAAGTCTAGCTTCTTCTCCATCTCACGTAGCCAATCCTTGGTGGCAATGGGGTCATCGTTGGAGCTGTCGAAGGTAGGGGGCCTCAGCTTGAGGAAACCCTCCAGCTTCCTCTGGAAGTCATTGGGCGGACCTCCATTGCGGTGCAGTAGCCCCTCAGCCAGTGTCTCCATGAGATGCATCGGGCGGTCCATCACCTCAAACAAAAGTGGTGGTGGTGGTGGAGCATTGTCGCCCCCAGGTGGAGCATTCTCGTTCCCAGGCTGGGTTGCACCTGGCTCCTCCCGGATGGGCTCCTCCATGTGCTGCTCTCTGGCGGGTGGTGTAGCCACCTCAAGGTTGAGGGCAACGTGGGCGATAGCACGTCCTCCTCCATGGCCACAGCCACAACCATGACCACGGCTAGTAGGCACGGGGGATGGCGAGCGACAGTTCAGACGTTCAGAGCGGCGACACGACATCTTGCTGTAAACATTAGGTCATGAGTTATTAAGTGGTTAGGTAATTTATTAACAATTTTAAATCTAATCATACACTCAAATAAACAAGCAAGAACAACCATAAGAAGCATTAAGATCCAAGCATTCATTACATGGCGATGTCTCCAGCAGCTACACTAGAAGACTCGCGGGAAATCGCACTACACGTGGGTAGGCTCCAAAAGAGGGACATTCTACTCTACTCCTGAAAGTGAGTCATGTATCATAGCCACGCAGGGCTCATCATCAACACTACGACTACTACATTATTAGAGCATTAGTACAAAGCTAACTTTGACTAGGTGGTGGTAAAGTGCTAGCATCTATCTCCTAGAGCTCTACATCAATATGGTGTATCCTCGAGATGTACTCCAGTTCCTCCTCCAACTCTGCGGTCTTTGGGGCCTCAGGGTAGGACTTGGATGGGCATGCCTTTAGATTGAGCTTGGTGGGCTCAACGCTAAAGGTCTCCTTGTGTGGCCTCTTGCACGACCCAGGTGGTAAGGTCTTCTACACCTCCTTGATCTCCTTGACCCTCCTAGCATTGGAGTCAATCCATGCCTGGCTTATCTTGTTTGTCTTGTCCTTGAGATACTCCGTATACTTCATGTACTCGATGAGGTGATGCAAGTTGTGGGAAGCGTTGACACTCATCTGTACCAGGTCCTTCTCTAACATGTTGGAATGGCTCTCTAGCATCACCTTCCTAAAGTTGTACCTCTTCTCCTTCTCAATGTGACTCCTCAGGGACACCTTCTTGTGCTCGAGGGCATCCTTAAGCTCATACACCTTGCAATCCAGATAGTCATTGCGGAGCCCAAAGTCTCCAACCTTGTCTCTCAGATCTACAATCTCCTCCCTCAGCTTGCTCTGATGCGCCCTGTAGTAGGCCTCCATACGGTCATAGGCCAAGCGCTCCACGTGGATGGTCTCCTTGAGTAAATCCTTCTTCTTCTCTTCCTCCAGGAAGGCCTTGTCGGCCTAGAACATCATGTCCCAGTAACGACGGTTCTATGACTCGACCTCCATGATGTACCTATCCTAGTAGAGGATGTACTATCTGGACACCTGAAGGCAAGGGCCCACCTCAACGTAGACAATCTGCTCGACAGCCCTCATCTGCCTCCTAGTACTCTAGGTAAGGTCCAAGGCTCGGGGAAGGAGATGGTATGGCCCTCTCCTGAGGTGCTCGTGTGCGTTACGCATCACGCGGCGAAGGGCCAAACATGAAATGGACTAGACACAAGCCTCGACGAAGGTCTCCACCTTGAGCTCCTAGAAAACATGCAGCTCCGGCAGAGTCTCACTCGTAGGAATCTAGAGGTGAATGACGATGTGGCCCTGCAATCCATCGGGTCCTAGCTCACCACGACAGACGTACTCGATCTGCTCGGTAGGGACACCAAGCTCCTCAAGGATGTCGTAGAGCATCTAGGCAAAACTTCCATAGCTCATACCGTCGACAGGAAGCTCAACTACAGGTGCCATCTGCAAGTCGGTCCATAAAAGGGGATCAGCATATTACAAAAAGAGGTAAGCCATGCATAAAAAGATGCAAGATCAGTACATATAACTGAAAAAGACAAGTTCCACTTCTAATTCTATCGTTCAATCTTAAGGGTCTCGTCCAAGGGTCAAGTACAGCTCTGATACCAACTGAAACATCCTAATTTCCACAAAGAGAAATCCACATACTCGAAGTATATCGTGATAGTCCCAGGCTATCATGCCATCACATTATCAAATAACAATCGATATCACAGTCATACATCGAATACTTGTCTTAAAGAGAGAACAAATAGCAAGGTTTACTCATTATTACATCGCCACTTGGTGGAATCACTCAGAGCATACAACAACTAGATTAGCATCAAGTAGAATGGCAGTGGGCGTCGACTCCATCTTCAAGAACCAAACTCGAGTGTAGGAACAAGACATCTAATCCTCCCAACCGTCTCACGTTAGTCGTACTCAGGCTCAGAACCTGCCAAACAATTATCAGTACGATTTGTACTAGCCACCGGCTCCCACCCTATGCTTTCCGTTTGCTTTGTGGTAGTAGAATGCAAGGGTAGAGCAAAAGACCTATTTGTGGCTGTAGTTTCCTATGCGAGTATGTCAAGTTTTAATAATAATTCATCAAGTTTTAACCTGTCTCATCCACACATTCTCCCATCCCATCACACACATCTCACCATTCTCACACTCTCTAGGCGACAAGGATGACTCCCTCTCATGCCTTGCCTCATCAGCCAAAGCTGGAATCCAACACAAGAACCTTGGGGGAGAGAAGGTAGGTCTCCACTCACTAAGCAAGGGAAGCGTAGGTCATAGGAATGTCCATATCCGAGGACGTGGCTATACGTATAGATCGATCAACTCTATAGAGCATGTACACCTAGAACCACAAGATCACCATCATCGGCGGTGCCCCACCTAGGCTGATACCGATTGCCTCCCAACCGCTATGGTGCCACCCTACCACTCAGCCCTAGGCCACCCTAGAGTCCACCAAAACACAGAGACTATGAGACATAGTACCAGGCCCCCAGAGGTCACTATGCTATGTTAGGAGGGTGTGGGCCATATGCCTGTACCTCCCTACACTATCCACTTCCAACCTAGCAGTAGTGGTACCATCCTCGTTGGTCGGGTAACCATTCCCCACCCATTCAGGAGCAAGTGGTGTGTATGTAGGGTCCTATGATCTGGTTCTCTCGACATACCAGTTCTTAGGGGGTTCGGACTGGCTATCTTCTCAAGGGGATAACCAATACCCCATGCCTTAATGACACCTCCATCCCGGGGCTTCATCCCACAAAGACACTCCACCCTAGGATCTCCTCATCTCACATGCGCCTGCCATAGGTACCTCTCATAGGGGATGCCCAGGTCACACCCCCCCCCCCGGCAAGACTCGTCCAATGACTCCTCATCAGATCCTGCCTAATCGACTCAACCCTCACCACACACCCAAGACGCATGCCAAGATATCCCCGGTTGTTACCACATTATCGCCCCAAGTGCCTTAACCACTCACAAACAATCCTCCACCAAGCATCACATCATAGATATAATGCGTAGTAGAAACAGTAGCAAGTAAGTAAGCGAGCGTCTAGCCTAATAGTGGGTGTGCAGGGGTATAGGTTGCGACAAGGTAATGGCTCACAAGCAAATCTACCATGTAACCTATCACAGATCATTTGCATGAAAGTAAAGCACTAGCATCTACATTATAGCATGTCTAATAGGATTCTACAAGGTTGGGTGGGACATGGCACCTGGTAGGTCGTCTCCAAGCTCCTCAGTGTAGTCGGGGTCATGCTTCTTAGTTTGCGGCTCCTACGAGTCTATCAAACGAGACATATAGCCGTGATAAGCGACTCCTATAGATGATCACAAAGGAGCAATAGAAATTCAAAAGATCCAAATGCACTTAAACATAAGCCTATGACATAGAGCTCAGTTTTAGAAAAATTTGGACTCTGTTTTCATATTTTTCTGAAGTCGTATGAATTTTCTAAGTTTAAATCATATTTTGAAAAAGAAAAGGATAGGAAAATTTAGAGGCTAACACATGGCGCATTCGGATTGGGCGAGGTGGTTGCGGTCACGGACAGGTGGGACTAGGTCAACGATCAATGATCAACGGTCAACATTGACCAGGCTCCGATTGGGCCAAGCGGGCTGGATAATGGGCCAGGTTGGGCCGGTCTGGGCCGAGCCGGGCCCTAACATGTGTCGCTCGTCTAGGCTTTCCACGTGACACAGGTGGGCTGCTATTGGGCTCAAGTCCACAGGCATGGCTCACGGTGGACTCGGGCGCGCGGGTCCATAGACCGCAGACTCGGTCCGCGATGGACCGCGTCCATTTCTCCCTCTCCTTGCTCTGGCTCACGGTGCACCAGGTGCATGGGGTGGCGGCAACACAGCAGCTCCCTCCTCTCTCTATCTCGCGACGACGCTCCTCGCCGGTGGCAAGCTCGCGCGTTCTCATGCTAGGGTGGCTCGGCAGGGCTGCTAGGAGGCTCTACAGCTTCGCGGGCTCATGGCGAGTTCTCTGGTGGGCCAAAGGTGGCGCCTTGGTGGCTCTGGCGTCCGGTGTAGGTGTTGTAGCGCACGGTGTGTGACAGAACCACCCAATTTATACAAGATCAAGTACGGCTGTCCCCGCTAACACATTGACACACGCATACTTTCACTTATATAAACCCGGTAGTCCACCGAGTGTCACGAAGGACCTCAGTAAATCAACATCACAACCAAGATCGCGTGATTAAGCAAATACACATCACATACGCAGAGTTGCAGCAAAAATAATATTACAAATGGGTTCACAAATAATAGTACAAGTTTGGGTTTCAAAACAGATTAGTGAAAACAACATAGCTTTCAATGATTACCTTAACATAAGTTCTAATACATTGCTAGCATAAGTGACATCCTCTGACAAAAGCATATAGATGAGAAATAAATATAGTCACCGAGCCCACTGGTGGTTTGCCACCATCTTCAGCAGGTCGAGAACTTCACCTCCAACATGGTGGGATAAACCCTGAGTACTTGAATGTACTCAGCTAGACTTACCCGTCATAAACCAGAAACAAAATGTGTCTCAAGGCACCAAATGGTGTTGTCCAAGTTTAAGTTGGAGCTCACTCTTGTAGATTTGATCTTGACACCTTCATCCCACTTAACATGTCGTGTTTGAGCTCACACCTATTGCTTAACTGGTGGCAAACACCTGGGGTGTTACAGCCCTCCCCCCTTTCGATAATCTCATCCCGAGATTCGGTGCGAAAGACTTTTAAGGGAAGAGAAACATGTCATCCATTTTCCAACATCAGTGATAGCCTTAGGCTACCTAACTTTGGAGTATCAGAGAGGCTAATTTGGTCAAGACACTTTTTGATACTTGTTCTTCATAGTAAATTTTGTCTGAAGAATTTCCTTCGTTGGCTTCCCTGAAGCATTGTTACTTTGGGAGGAATCCAAGACAGCACAATACTTCATCCTCAGAATACGGAGAGTACTACGAAGCATAAATGAATTACCCACAATCTCTATTTCCCTAGTGAATATAGCATGGACCATGTGAACTTTGCATTAGACTACAAGCTTCTGAAAACTACTCATTACAATGGTTCCAGGTTCATTCACAAAGTTCAAAAAGTAGTCCTCTACCAAAGTAGCTTGAGTACAACCTTTCATAAGGGATGAGATCACAGATGGGGTAAACATCCTCTGAGGTTGTGGGAAACCGAGTAACCAACAGACAAAATCTATGCCAGTCATAAACGTTCAATCACTCAGATGCCAACCGATGGAAAACTACATAATGTTCCATGTGTGCAGTTCTCTTTCTCTAATGATAACAATGTATTATCTGAGTCCGTTGAGTGAGCGGTGAATGCGATAGCTGACTCTGTTGACTCGGCATTTTCGATGATCATTATTTGAGGGAATCCTCGTATCCATGCGGCAGTAGTTATCTAGGTTGAATCTAAGGCAACCTATTGGGTAAAAACACCTAGAATGTACCAAGGATAAGTCCGCCTTGGAAAACATTGCTAAAGAAGGATGACAGCGAGTTCTGGTGGGCAACAAAAGTTGCAGTTATTCACCATCTGGAGAAATAGTACACTACCAAGATCGAGTACAATTTTCCTTCATGGTGTGGTTGCACAGTAAGTTGGGTTGACTTGCACTGTAGCAAATTAGCCTGGTTGGACTACTTTTGGCATTGAGGCTTCCTTTCTAATGTCAATCAACCACTCAAAATCAAAGTCTGAAATATGTTGTTTGACACTTTTCCAATTGTTCTCGACTCGCAAAGGCACAAATTGACTTGTAGAACACCTTGACTGCTCAAGCATTGCTGATATGAGAGGGCAAAAGCAAGGCACAAGGGGTGCAAGGAGTCTTTTCTAGGGCATCTAAAGTATTAACAATCATCACATTGCCAACATGACCTGAACTACAACACAACCTACTAATATGAGGGATGCAAGTAGTCAGTAGAGAAATCATAGATTTTGTACCTCTCGATAATCAGTTCATATCCTACAAACTACTGCTTCATTGTGAACAAATTTTGGTAGGCACTTATATCCAAGAGTCCTTTAATTACTGACCAAAATTAAGCTCAAACGGACACCATTTGACTATCCAAACAAATCATCTACCAAAACTGCTTTGTTCTAAAATTTTGGGACCGAATTATCAAAACATCTCTCAAATCCAATGCCTTACCCAACCAATCCTCAAACCAACTTAAGACATTGAAGTACCTTAAGCGAGGAATGAGATCACCAAGTTTGGTGTGAACTTAGCCATGTTTGAGACACTAATCACTGGCTTAAGATAACTAGTGGAGTGCCATAAAACCTTGATAGATTTCCCACTCTTCTTTTTCTTTGCTTCACGCATTGTGGAGTGTGTTCTGCACTCTCTAATTCTCTTTATGACAGCGGTAGCTTTCTCGTTGAGGATGGAGTCTAGGGTTTTCCTTATATGCTTCCCAGGGAACAACTTCAACCATTGATGTAGGCACCAGCTCGACGATACACAAGCATTGAACTAGTGGGATGTTCTTGTAGGGCACAATGCATACTTCACGTGGAGTGATAGTCCTACATAGATAAGGGAACGTCTCTGATTATCCTTCTGTGCTTCATCCAATAGAATCTAGAACAATCCTTGGATAGCACCATATACATAATCATGCTGACCGAGACTAGGGACGTGCTTTCTCTAGCTCTTTACTTAGTTGATATAGTATCTTGCACTACCCGTGTGATTATCCAAGATGGAATTGACTTGACGACATAGGGCTTGGAGAAGAAAGCAGTACTGGCATCGATGACCGGCTTTGCTGTTTCTTTGCTTAGCATTGTTCCATGAGATATGGCCTTCGTAGTTACCAAAGAGTCGTTACCTAGCTAGAGATTAACCTTCCTACTGGTAACTAATCAGTAATCTCTCAACACCAAAAAGGTCCCAAATCTTCACTCTTGATAATAAGAATTGTGGTCAAAGCATAAAAAAATGGTCGCCATTGAAGTCAGCAGAACGGGGTCACACCAAAGAAGGTCGGTTAATCATCTTGCACATAAAGGTCAAGACTTGGACAGGAAGCTCATGAGCACCAGGCGACCTACTATAGCACATAATATCCCGGTCCATTTATCATCCGACTGATAACTTGTTCAGCCTTAAGTGTGGTGCACCTTTCTGATCCAATGGGAATGACATAAGTTGCTCACTAGATGATCGACGTCATTACAGGGACCATCAAGTAGAGTCACTTGTCTACTACCTCTTGCAGTATGTTTATGTTCATGTTAGTGACCTATTCTTCAAGGTTATCCTCTGGACAACTTTAGAAGGAAACTCTACTACTTTAGGTTTGATATAAGGATCTATGGAGAGATAACCAAGGAAGAGCTCACGTGAAAATAACATATCGGTGCAGTTCTGCAATGGATCATGACTAGAAACCTTGATACCAGCACGCACCCAGTAGCACAACCATGTGCTAGCCAGCCACAAGGAGGCCCTAGGTTTCGCTGCGGCACCATTAGTCATTAACTAAGACACCATTACCGAACATACAACCTACAAGAAATCTCATGTGGCACAAATTGGGTTGCATAGGAGCAACCACTATGCGAAAGAGGTATAGCAAACAAAGGTAGTCACAAGGTTAGGAGTCAACAAGGAGGCGATCTGAAGATCAAAACACAGTGCAAGAGAACATAGCCTAATTGCCGAAGACAACGGAGTAGGGGACTATCGCTTAATTTCCATATACACCTTGTGTTCACCAAGGTGATTACCAGGTAAAGATTAACATGAGATTTGGTCTTGCTAAGAAGAAACATGAGATCAAGACTGATAAACATCTAGAGACTCAAAAGGGTTGGAGACAAAACAAACAAGATTCAAGGGATAGAGCCAATGCACTGACTAGGGCTTCAGTTGATAAAGCAATGACATGATCTGCGAGGAAAAGGTTCCAAAGCCAGGGTAGATAGTGATTCATGTTGCACCAGATCATCTGTAGAAGAAGGAGCAATGAGGTCTAACAAGGATTTTTGAGCAGGGTCCTCCCACACAGGAGCGGGACAACCACGACACATGCAAGCATTCAAGGGAACTAAGCTTGGGCTTAAGGTCAAGCAAAGCCATGGATAAAGGTCTTCGTAGCACAACGTTCAAGTGCTAGCAACCACGTGCACAGGCTCAGGCTCCTAAGAGAGAACTTAATTGGAGATGACAACCATGAGATTAACAAAACTTGGACGCTGTTCCAGGATAGCGCTCTTCAACACTCGTATGCTTACCGAGGACAAAAGAGTGACAGCTATGGCACTACCTAGATAATGAGCATCCACACATACATCATGGTCTTAAGCAAGCTTTTCGAAACACTCAATCTAATTAGCTTAAGTGACTATTACTAAGCACAAAGCTCGTACATAACAAGCAGTCACCTACAACAACACCACTACCCATATCATGCATAACATGGTGGTAAGGTACTGTTATCTTTCATTTCCTTTTTACTGAGTAGGTGGATATCTCTACAAAACAAGTTTTACTTACATTTAGCAATTTAGTTTTCAAAGGGGTGAACTTTTTGCTAACTACTAACCTGTCATCTATTTCCTTTGGAAGCAACATACAAGGCGAAGCTAATCACACACTATCTTCAAGCACAGCTATTCAATCTGCATGGAACAAGGCATTTTGCCTAGCTTCACACAGGGAAGATAGTAATATCACATTGATCACAAGTTACTTAGTAGTAGAACAAAGTGAGGGAAGCATATTTATGCACACGCACAATCATGATGCATGACCGTCCTATTCGTCATCACAAAATTGCCAGCCTAAGGTGGCAATCATGTTCTATGTCGGTGGCATAACACGTACTCTCTCGATATATATAGCTAGTCGTCAGCTACATTCAATCTACGCATTTGTGGTTAGCGTACCTACCGAAGGATTTCATTTCAGCCCAACCCCACAATTATATATATATAACTGAAAGTCTAGGCTCTAGGTTGCAAGCTAAATACTTCCATATATACATACCCATATATATATACATCCGTATCAAAGCTACCTGATCAATAAATTTGCTACCCACAATTAAATACGCACCATACACACATGCAAGCATGCGTATACAGTCGTATCAAAGCTAGCTCTCCCCGACCACACGCTCACACTTGCAGTCATGCCACTCGTCAACTTACCTTCTTACCTAGGCATAGAAGTATAGTGATCCATACATTACCATTTAAGCGAACGACATCCATACAATAGCATGCCGTATGGACGATGAAATAAAAATTTCAATAAAGTACATCCCCCATAGTTAGTACTTAGATAGCCACCTAATAATCCTTAACTGGGCATAAAGGAGGATGTCGCTAACATAGTTTTGTAAATAAGTTTTGACAAATTTGTTTGTAGCTAAAGTTTTAGCTAAAATAGGCTTTTAAAAACCAAAACTTTGTTTTTAAAACTATGTACATGATAGTATTATGCTTAATCTTGCTCTGATACTAGCTATGACAGAACAGCCCAATTTATACAAGATCAAGTATGGTTGTCCCCGCTAACACGTTGACACGCGCATACTTTCACTTATATAAACCGGTAGTCCACTGAGTGTCACGAAGGACCTCGGTAAATCAACATCACAACCAAGATCGCGTGATTAAGCAAATACAAATCACATACGCAGAGTTGCAGTGGAAATAATATTACAAATGGGTTCATAAATAATAGTATAAGTTTGGATTTCAAAACGGATTAGTGAAAACAACATAGCTTTCAATGATTACCTTAAGATAAGTTCCAATACATTGCTAGCATAAGTGACACCCTCTGACAAAAGCATATAGATGAGAAATAAATATAGAGCCACCGAGCCCACCAGTGGTTAGCCACCATCTTCAGCAGACCGAGAACTTCACCTGCAACATGGTGGGATAAACCCTAAGTACTCGAATGTACTCAGCTAGACTTACCCATCATAAACCAGAAATAAAATGACACCAAGGAGTATGCAAGGCTTTATCAGTAGAGCTAGTAGACATTATTTGCATAAAAAGCATAAGTTGTTCAATATCTCTTAAATTATGAATCACCAGTTATTAATCCTGTCTCATACTAGATTAGCATCTATCCTATACCAAGCATGTTGGTACCATTAAGTCATCACAATAATAACCATATCCAGTTGAGTTCTTTCATAATCTCATAACCAACACTTCCATCAATTACTACGATGAAGTGAGCTCCTGTCAAGTTCTCACTATCCGAGAGAGACAACGTTTCGAATCGATTCCTACCCAGCTGAGGAATTATTCCTAACACACCCAGACATACCTGCGCCAAGGTAGCCTTAGGTCACCTTTGGTACAATTCAAGTACAATCGTGGGTAGGACCAGCGTCGCACCCTCAAAGATACAACCAATCTGCCAAGGGGGCTTAGGACTCTAACCCACCGTTGGGCTTACGCCATTGGCTCTCCGCACATCCTTACTGCCTCTAGGGTGCGCACTTTAACTGCTCGTGTCCCCAGCCTAAGTTGAGCTACTCGGCTTCACGATCGAAATGACTTATCCGGCCAACTATGTGGGAGGCATGCGTTCAACATAACAAGATGACCTCCAACGGCCGATCCTTAAATGACACAGACAGAATCACTATGATTACCACAACACAAGACTCCGCCCGGTCTCCAATTAATCAACCACACTAGGTTATGTTCCACGATAGCACAATATAGCCAACCGTGATCAAGTTATCACCTATTGCTCGCAGGTGACAGGAAATCACCCGACTTCTACCGGTCTAAGCATAGCTAAGCATAATAAGCATTCTTGGACTTAAATAGGATTCATGGTAGATATTTCGGGTCAAGGAAAGGTAATATGCAGCAAGTGTTTCCAAACAACTCCTGTCACATAATGCATCAATACAAATAACTTTAGGTGACATTAATAAAATAGGGAGACTTATAATGCTCCGGGGCTTGCCTGTGATCCAACACTAGGTCAGTGTTTGTTAGATGACACTCGCTTGGCGATCATCTCCCATTCAGGCTTGTACTCTAGGGGTCCTTCCATCTTCGAGATAGGTCCACCATACACCATCTTCGGGTTCGGTTCCAACATCACGTCCTTCACGTGGTTCATCTAGCGTACCTAGATGAGATGCAAGATGCAAGTGCATTAATATGAAGAATGGTAATATGAGATGCATCACATAATAGCATTCAAGGCAAACATAAGACCATGCAAGACATAGGCACCTAGAGTTATTTAACCAAACATCACTCAACCTATTATAGAGGGTTAGCAAGCATATTAGGCATGGCACACAAGTGAACTTAAGTTCAGATATTGCACACATGCATCGATCAAGAACTAACCAACATGTTTAGCCAAAACAAGAGCAAGCTAAAGCAATCACCTAGCACATATATAGAAATCTGGACAGCAGCACAGAAGTCGATTATTTTAACCATAACTAGAGATCCATACCTCCAAAGAAGGTGATCCTAAACTTTCTGGAAAGCTAATGAAATTGCCTACAACATTGTTATTATCACCAAAAGCTTATTCCAAATCTAACTAGGTCAACCATGCCAATGTTTCAGATCTGCATAGAACTAGGACAGAAAAGTAGTAGTACTTTCAAAAATGTAAAACTAGAGTTACAGACATCAAACAAGCATGAACCTTAAATTTCTAGAAATCTTATTAAATTATATAAAACATATTTATTATCATCACAAGGTGATTCCACTATTAACAAAGTCAATGAAGAATAATTGAGCACCTCTGTCCAGACTTGGACAGATTCTGCCATGCAACTTCACAAGCTTATAACTGAAGCTCTACAACACCAAAAGGGGTGATCTAGGATAATTTGGAAAGCTTAAGGAAATAAATATAACTCTTATATTATAACTAAGACATGGTTTTATACTTAACTAGGTCAAACAATGAAATCCTTCAAATCTGCACAGAGCATATACCAAATATGATAGATCATTTGTCAAATTCATTACTCCTAAACTATCTGGCCTATGGTCATGAAATTTGAACAAAAGCAAGATTATGAGATTATATACAACTTTGGTATTCACTACAAACACATAAAACATCATTTCACCATGAAAATAATTGCACAAGCAAAACTGCACATGCAGCCCAAACAGCAGTGGTACAGAAAACTGAAAGGAACTTCAGACAAGCATAACTAGAGTTCTAGACCTCCAACAAATATGAATCATAACTTTTTGAAAATATTATTAAGTTACCTAAAACTTTCTTATTCTCATCTTAGGATGATTCTACAGTTAACAAGGTCAATTAATCCAATAAATGCATCATGTCCAAAACATGCACAGAAACTGACATGCCACTTTAAACAGCTATACCTACAGTTCTACATGTCGAATAAATGTAGTTCTAGACTTTTTGGAAATCTTAGCAAATTATAAACAACTTTTTTATAAACACCTAAATCTAATTCTACAATTAAAAAGGCCCCACAGTACAAACAAAGCAACCCTGTCTGTGTTTCGGCAAAAACAGCCACAGAATTTATGCAACTAAAACTAGAAATCTACTTAATCAAAAATTATGATTTTTAGCTTTTTAAAAATCTAAATAAAATTACTACAACTCATGTATTGTCATAAAGGCATGATTCATAACTTAACTTAGCCAATTAATACAAACATGTAGGCCTATTCAGAATAGGAGCAAAGCAGGACATGGCATTTGTTATTTTTATATCTCTTAAACTATCAAGTCTAAACTCCTGAAATCTTTACCACAGCATACACATATCATATTTAGCCTACCATAAAAAATTCACATTTATTTGGGCAACACAACTGCAGTTATGAAAAAGACAAGGCAATACTAGTATTAAAAACCTAACTACAAAAATCTATTTTTACAGAAACTTATATAAACTAAAACATGCCATATTATAGATCTATCGCATATATAATTTCACAAGGGTTCCAAAAAGTCCTCATTTACTAATTTACGATATTTCTACTAATTACTATGAATTTGCAAATTTGATCATCCAAATCTGCAAAAACCAAAGAAAAGGGATGTAGATCTTGCATCGGGGACCCTGTAGTTTCCACAAATCAAACTCGAATATATAGATCCTGTCCATCCCTATTCATCTAAGTCATGGCTTCACACTTAGACCCCCTTCATTTTCCCTTATTTAGGCCCACGGTCCCTCTCCTCCTCTTCCACACGGGAAGAGAGCAGAGGCGTCGGGGAGGTGACTGGGCTGGCCGGTTGGAGGCCAGCGGTGGCAGGGAAAAGGGCCGGCCAGCTCTGCCGTGGCCGGATGTGGCTTTAGCCCAGCCAGCTAGAGCCAGCAGTGGCATAGCTACGGCGGCAGTAGATAGAGGCGACGGCAAGGCAGTGCACCGGTGGCAGCAGGCGAGGGCGAGCACTGGGCTTGGCCGGCTGGCTGCGAAGGAGGGCCGTGGCCGCGCCGGGGCCCTGGCTTGGCCAATAGGGGGTAGTAGCGGCCCGGCCACAGCCTGCGTGAGCGGCAGCAGGAGCCGGCCAACGGCATCAATGGCGGCCGCGTCCTAGAGCACGTGCGATGCCAGAGAGCGAGGGAGGGAGTGGCAGAGCGAGTGAGGGAGAGAGGGAAACACGGCGTCCACTTTAGGAGGGCGCAAGGAAGCGACAGGGAGGCAGACCATGCGGCAGTGGCGCACAGCAATGGTGGGGCATGCTCTCGCGCATGGACGACGCGTCGGCCTTTCACCAAACACATGGCGTGCAGCGAGGTGGGTAAGGTGGGAGCCAAATTAGGCCAGATCTGGACCGAATCAGACATTGGACCAAAAACATAGTTTGATCTACATGGACTGCTCTACAATCATCATTTAGGGACACTGGTCATTCGGGTAGTAGATTAGCGGTTAATTACACTCCAAAACGACATTGTCAATGCATTGATGGCGATTAACAAACTCCAAAATTGGTAGTCAAATTGAAGTCAAACTGGTGCCATCTTTTTGCATGCTCTACTACATAATGTATACTCCAACTTTTATCTTTGGACCAAATCGAGTTGTTTAACAAAATTTGGAGAATGTGGAATGCCAATGTCGACGTTAGTTAAGTGACAAAGTAAACCTTTGCTGTTTTGGGGACTATTTTTCAAGATCCAAATGAACTCCAAATTTGATGAGACTTGATCTATTGTTTTCACCATGAAAAGTACTTCAACTCATCTTAAGGAATCCAATTGAGCTACCACATGAATTTAGAAGATAAAAATTCACAAACATGTCAACTTGCTGTTGTCAATCGGGGACTTAGAATATTTTTCTGAGAGCCTAAGACGACAGCTGATTCAATCTTCAAGCCTCTGTTTGACTTGGTTCCAAGCTGATCTGGCTCTTGGTCAAAAAACAAAGTTTGTTCTACTCCACTCAAACTTCAACTTTTATTTAAGGTGCAACTCCATGCAAGCACTGTAAGTGATTGGTCAACACCGGTCAAAATAGCATCACGGTAAAGCTTAAATTAGAGTTTTAGACCGATTGAGGCATTTTTTGGCCACTTGCTCAACATGAACCCTTCATAACTTTTGTTCATGAGTGTAAGTAGAGTTGTTTGAGCCAGGTTGCAAGGTTTGGTAGACATCTCATATTCCCCTTTACTTACTAAAGCAATCCAAGAAAGATTATAACTTATCATTTCATGTGACTTCTTGATTCCAAACTTCATGAAACTTTTCCACTGGTCAAGATGGATGCATGTTGATGTAATGTACATGAAATAAGCATGTTTAGAAATACCCTTGCATAATCTTAACAAGGGTCCACATGTAAGAAAAGGTGTGTTGTCCAAGTTTAAGTTGGAGCTCACTCTTGTAGATTTGATCTTGACACCTTCATCCCACTTAACATGTCATGTTTGAGCTCACACCCATTGCTTAACTAGTGGCAAACACCTGGGGTGTTACACAGCGGCGGCGTAGATCGATGGCAAGGGCGCCAGGGATGTCGTCATAGCCCAAATAGGGCTCCTACGACTCCCAGGTGCTCCGACGGACGCAGCTAAGGGGCTAGGCGAGGCCCTATGGGTTCCGGCAGGGCTAGCCATGGCAGTGGCGATGCGGCGGTGATGGCACACTGTGGCAAGGTCTCTGTAGTCTCCTTTCCTTCGATTAGGGCCACAGGGAAGGCAAAGGACTCGATGACGGTGACCAAGGTGCATGGCGGAGTTCGCACCACAGCAAGGTGCACGGCGGAGATCCAGTGAGTTCACGATTGCGGTGAACTATAACATGGCATGGGCTTTCCATCTAGCCAACTATACGGTGGGGTGCACAGGGTCATGGTGAAGCTCAATGGCCAGATCACATCTTGCCAGGTGGTCAGAGTTGGCTGGATCATCCCCGGCACGGCGGCGACATGGGCACGTGGAGGTTCACCAAAGCGGACGCGACCAGCGGCCCCTGGGGCCTCTCTTTTTCTTCCACCTAGTAGGGTGCTCTGCCTCTGTGGGAAAAGCAGAGGAGAGGAGGGGAAACCGAGGGGATGACAGGCGGGGTCCGTGCATCAACGGCTGCGGGGATGCGACGTGGGTGGGCAGGACGTCGGCCGTGTTGCTGGGCCGCGCGGGCACGTGTGCGAGCACGGATGCGGTGCTGGGCCACGGTGGCTAGCTAGGCTATGTGGGTGAAGTAGGCCGGTGAGCGGTGTTGGCGCGAGCTAGGGCAGCAGCTGCTGCTAGGCTGCTTTCCCTTTTCTATTTATTTCCCCTTTTCTATTTCTTATACCCCTTCAATGCTATGCCTTGGGTGTATACATGTGTTGCCAAGCATGTACACACCCTTATGGGGTCCACTAGGGGTCAACTAGGGTATTAGGGTCAAAGCCAATGTTTGGCAACACACAACAAGTTTGGTTAAAAGGTTTAATTGATTTTATTACATCACATAAAATCAAGAAAAAGCAACTCACAAGTTGTTTAATATGCAAATGCTCATCCATGATAACTTGGGATCTACTTGTGCAACTACAAGGGGGGTTTCCTACTATGCACACTCACCATCCTTAGGTTTTGTTAGAAAAATTTTTAAGTTCAGATTTTTGGTTATTTGGAAAACCTGGGTTGTTACAGAATTGATCAAAGATTATGACTTAGAAGTTCATTATCAGCCAGGCAAAACAAATTTTGTTGCAGATGCTCTCAGTCGTAAGTCTCATTGCAACTATTTCACAGCAAGGCCGTTCGATAGCACTTTGTGACAGGAAATACAAAAGTTGAATCTAGAGATCGTTTCACAAGGGACGTTAGCTAATATTACTGTTGAATCCACTATTTAGAGTCAAATCGTTGGTGCTCAGAAGAAGAATAAAGGGATTGCTCATATCAAAGAGAGAGTTGAAACTAAAAAGGCCCTATGTTTCCGGATTGATGATGAAGGTGTTCTTTGGTTCAAGAATCGGCTGGTAGTAGCAAAAGTTCCTGAGTTACGTCAATAAATCCTCGATGAAGCTCAATTATCTAGATTCTCCATTCATCCAAGAAGTAATAAGATCTATCAAGATTTAAAACAGAGATTCTGGTGGAATAAAATGAAGATAGAGATTGCTCAGTACGTTGCAAAGTGTGATACTTGTCAGTGAGTGAAGGTTGTCCATCTGAAGTCTGCTGGACCACTTCAACCCTTACCTATTCTGTTAGTGTTTTGTAAACCAAACTAGTAAATTTATACGATTCTCACGTTGGTCTAGGAAGATGATGGTAGCATCCAAAAGACACAAGGATTTATACTGGTTTAGGCTAAAGCCCTACGTCCAGTCTCAGAGATGATCGAGTGCGTGTTCCTCACTTGAATGCTCTGAAGTTCTTATAATGGGGGTGCAAGAATGGTGGAAGAGATAGGAGAGCTAGAGCTAGGAGATGAACTACCTGAAGGGAAGCTCTAGGAGCCCAACTATGATGGAGAATGTGTAAAATGGTTGAGGATGTCTCAAAAGGATGCCCTAGATGCCCTTATATAGAGTGCAGGGCCAGGGCATGTACAAAGAGGAAGGTTCTCCTGACCGAAGGGTCATGAGCCTGAGGGAGGGCCTAGCTAACTTAGCTTGCAAGCTATGCCATCTTATGGTGCATGTCTAGGCATGGTTGTCATCATGGTCTTGTGGCCACATCGCAGCATGGTGTGACGTGGTGCTACTATGTCGGTCGTGGCGGCACTATATGCACGGTGGTGGTTCGCTAGCCATCCTATGTGATGTGGTCTCTGTCGTGGTCTTTGTCATCACCTCCTGGTTTCCTGGGGCATCATGTAGGAGTTGGTAGCCACCACCCGGTCATTGGTCGCCCTGTTGGCTTGAGGAACTGAGGGACACAATCCTAATCGTTGGGGTCGTGGCTCTCATCGGTCCGGATGGCCTCTAAGTCAAGGCCTCCATCGTGTATCCCATCCCAGAGTGGGTAGAATCGTACATACGTCTTGTTGGATAGTGTTTGGATGGTGGTACTATACTAGCCATCACTGCCTTGGGTGGTGTTGTCTTGTCTGAGCTCCATGGCATAGGGATGGCATCTGACTGGACCGAGGTGACTGTTGTCCCATCGGTCCTTGTGGAGTCAGAGTGGTGTGCCTCTCTTGTCAGAGTAGGCACGTTTTGCTAGGCTTGACCTCTCCCTGTTCCTCCCAAGGGGTCATGTCGGTGGAGAGGTCGTGTGTCTTTCATGCGCCGTGTAGCTAAGGCAAAAGGATGGGGTCATGGCTGACCCTGGCCTTATTGTCTGGCCTAGCTTACTTGGCTTAGCTAGGCCTTGGTCGTTTGGGCCTTTGCTAGCTAATATACTATGGGTCGTGTGGCCTGCTAACTATTTGGTGCCTTGAGACACCCTAGGGTTATAACCCCGACATGTTCCATCGTGGAAGTGGGATGATAATAGTATGGACTTTATTGTCGGTCTGCCCAAAACATCTAAAGGTTTTGATTCCATTTGGGTCAGTGTTGATTGTCTCACTAAGATAGCACATTTTCTGCCAGTCAAAGACTATTATCTAGCAAAACCATATGCCGAATTGTATATCAATAGAATTATGAGTCCTCATGGGGTCCCGAAAACTATTATTTTGAACAAAGGTACACAGTTTGTCTCTAACTTCTGGGAACAACTGCATAAGTCAATGGGTACTAAGCTCATCCACAGTTCATCTATCATCCTCAGACCGGAGGGCAGACTAAAAGGGTCAACCAGATTGTGGAAGATATGTTGAGATCATGTGTTCTCACCTATTTAGCTAAGTGGGATGAGTGTCTACCTTTAGCAGAGTTCTCTTACAACAACAGTTATCAGGAAAGTATTAAGATGGCACCTTCTGAATCTCTTTATGGTAGAAGGTGTATAACTCCGCTAAATTGGTTAGAGCCTGGGGAAAGATGGTTCTTTGGGTTAGACATGGTAAAGGAAGCTAAAGAGAAAGTTTGAATTATACAGGCCAATATGAAAGCGGCACAGTCTCGTCAGAAAAGTTATGCAGATAAAAGACATCGACCCTTAGCATTCAAGGTGGGAGATCATGTATATCTGAAAGTGTCACCTATGAAGGGAGTCAACCATTTCGGAGTCAGAGGGAAACTAGCACCTCACTACATTGGTCCATTTCAAATCTTACAGCAATGTGGACTAGTGGTGTATCGACTAAAGTTACCTGAACATCTCTCTGCTTTGCACAATGTGTTCCATGTATCTCAGTTGAAGAAATGTCTTTGAGTGCCTAAACAAGCTATCGAGTTTGAAGGAGTTGAATTAGAACCTGATCTGACTTATGTAGAGTATCCTATGAGAATTTTAGATCAGAAAGATCAAGTCACTCGTAAGAGAACGATCAAGTTTTATAAGGTTCAGTGGAATAAGCATTCCGAAGATGAAGCTACTTGGGAATCTGAGGATTATCTGAGGAAGAATCATCCAGATTTCCTTGCATTTACCTAGGTTGCTAACTCCTCTATAGTTGCTACCAATGTCAGATAGAGGACCGCAATTCACGGCTCGCTTTTGGGAGTGCTTACATCAGAATCTTGGCACTCATCTAATCCACAGTTCTGCCTATCATCCACAAACATCAGGACAGACTGAGCGTGTTAATCAAATTCTTGAAGACATGCTTAGAGCTTGTCTTATCTCTTGCAAAGGCTCTTGGGAGGACTGGTTGAATCTCGCTGAATTCTCTTATAACAACAGTTATCAAGAGAGTATCAAAATGGCTCCTTTTGAAGCTCTTTATGGCGGAAAGTGTAGAACTCCTTTGAACTGGGTGGAACCCGGAGAAAGAAGATTCTATGGTATTGATTTTGTAAAAGAAGCCGAAGAGCAAGTCGAACTATACAGAAGAATATGACTGCCGCTCAGGCTAGACAAAAGAGCTATGCTGACAAGAGAAGAAAACCTATTGAGTTTGAAGTAGGTGATCATGTTTATCTGAAGGTATCCCCTATGAAAGGAGTAAAACGTTTTGGAATCAAAAGGAAGCTTGAGCCTCGATATGTTGGACCTTACCGCATTATCGAGAAAAGTGGAAGAGTAGCATATAAACTCGATCTACCATGTGAGATGGGAGCTATATTCCCGGTATTCCTTGTGTCCCAGCTGAAGAAGTGCCTCCATATTCCCGAGGAAAGAATAGCAACAAGGAAAGTCAATATGAAATCTGATCTTTCTTATGAGGAGAAGCCAGTGCAGGTTCTGGATACTCAAGAAAGAGTGACTCGTACGCGAGTAGTTAAGTTATACAAGGTAGTTTGGAGTAATCATAGTGAACGAGATGCAACCTGGGAGCGGGAAGATTATTTAAAGGAAAACTATCCGGCTTTCTATACTGATTGGTACGCTTTCCAAATCTCGGGATCAGATTTTTCTAAGGGGGGAGGGATGTAACACCCTAGGTGTTTGGCTTCCACTAAATTGCATTTTATTTCATAAATATATGCATCATTCATGTCACCATGCCATGATTTCTGAAACATACATATGCAACACTCGCAAATTCTGTTGTTTCATACTTGATTGCTTAGAATGGTAGTAGTGCAACATGTGAATGTAACATGAATTTCTCATACTTTGAAACATGGCAATATGGTAGTAATGTGACAATTATAAAATGACAACAAAGTCATGAAACATGTGAAACATTGCATTGCAACATTGGGTGAATTGCTTGTTTTGTTGTTTCATCACATGTGCTCATTTGAAATGGTATAACAATTGTGTAAGGTGGTTGATCATGGTCTAGTACACCTTAACTACACTTAGGGTAATTATTTGGACATTGTTCATGTAGATCAAAATGACAAAAATGCCCCAAATGGAGGTTTGACTTGAATTGACCCTTAGAGTGCCACTAATGCTCGTAGGGTCACCCTTTCGAGCCGTGGTGCCGTAGTCTCGCCGGAGCCGGCCATGCCGTGGCCGTGCGCCGCCATGCTCGTCGCCAACCCTGGTAGCCACAACAATAGCATCGATTGAGGACACCGCTAGATGCGCATGGGCAAGGCGAACGTCGTAGCACCGCTGACCTCACCGGAGGAGCCACCGGCGACGGGTTGCGCCGCCGTCTCCTTCTCCTCCCTTGTCTGTCTCTCTGTTGCGCAGGTCCCGCACGTCAGTCACCGTGCCGAGGGCGGGAGCCGGACCTGGGCTGCGCCATGTCTGGGCCACGCTGGCGTCGCTTGCGTGTGTTTGTGCGCCGACGGATCTGTTCGGGCCGGCCCAGCTAGTAGAGTAGGATTCAAATTCATTTTTGGTTTTTATTCTTTTCATAGATTTGTATATAGATTCAAAAATATGTATCTCTTAGATGGTAGATCCAAATGATGTGATTCCAATTTTGTTGAGTTCATGATAATGTCTAGTTTCTATTAAAAATATAATCCATGTCATGTTCTGTTATGAAAATGGGAGTTTCTATTTATCTCTTTTAATCATGCAAGAAATAGGGGTAATTATATCTTCTTCTAGGTAGCTCCAAATGGCATGAAATTTTTATGGTGTACTGATCATATCATGAATAGCTTGTAGTTAAATTCTCATAAATTTTGGACACTGTTTGTAGGAGATAGAAAATTATCTTGTTTGCATGGATGGATCTTGTGTGAATTTTCATAATTTTTCTATAGATCCAGTAAAGGTAAAAATTGGTGAGTGCTGTTCTTATGCTAGAATGAGGCTAGGAAAAATGAGAAATCTGTTGCTTGACACTTTTCAATAGGGTTTCCTAATTATGCTAAAAATAGACATGCCACCTGTTATTTTAGATACAGCAAGTTCTGCTTGCCCAATGACTTTGAAATTTTTATTGTAGTCTATGTGAAGCATGAGATAGCTACTGTAATTTTTGTAGATTTTTCTGAATAGTTTTACTATATATTGCTTTAATCACCTAATTAACTAAAGAAATTAAAAAAGGGCATTAAATAAATTGTTTAGAAGTTGGCACTAGACTTTCTGATGTTTCTCTGGTATGTGCAACAAGTTGGTAAACTTGGTTTGGTCAAATTATGCTTTTGCATCATCATTAAATAATTAATTTAGTAACCCTGTCATTTCTGGATAGATTCTAGGTTTACTGGAATTCGATTTGGTTAACGTAAGAATCATGCTTTGATGTTTACAAATGATTTGTAGAGAATTTCATAAGCTTTCCAGAATGTCCTCATGCAAGTCATTTGGATTTGTAGAACTCATGTTGTGATTGAATTAAGGGACTACTTGTGTGCATATGAAACTTTAAATGATGATTTAAGTATGTCTTTACTATTTCCTAAGCTTGTGGTAATGTTCCTAGGTGTTGGGCCTTTAATGGAAGATGAGCATCTTTATCTTAGGTTATGCAAGTTAGGTAAGTTGATCTTGTTCTTCAAGTTAAGTTAGATACCTGTTTTAAAGTGATTTGAATAGAGCTATTCTTAATCGGTAAACGAGTGTCCAGTGATGTTTTCGTTAAACACTTACTATGATTCATTCATCATGAGCATCATGTCATTCCTTATGCATCTATGATATTTATCTTGTGCATCGGTATGCAATAGGTGTATCGGAAGGAGTAACACTGCTGGAATTCGAGGAACCGAGCGAGCAGCAGCAGCCAACACCGGAGGTTCAGGAGGTGCAGCCTTCAGGAGAAGTGCCAGACGAGGTCATCGTTGAGTGCCCGGATCACCGTCTGTGCAACTTTGTGAAAGGAAAGCCCCGGAGCATATTAAGCCTCCTAATTTCCGAAATGCAGTTATAGTATTATTGTTACATATATATATATTGTTGCATTAAGTTTAGGTGTTGGATGCAAACACTTGCTGCATTGGTTACCCGATCCTTGTCCAGATATTGATACCCTGAATCCTATGTAGCTCAGGCTCGTGTAGTGCTTAGCCCTGCTTAAACACGGTAGAAGTCAGGTGATTTCCTGTAACTTGCGAGATATAGGAAGATACATATGGCACGATTGGCTATATTTGCTATCGTGGAAAAGAACCAGTCTTAATTTGAAATGAAGACCGGACGGAGGCTGGCCGGTTTGCAGTGACTCCGTCTGTGTCGATTAAGGACTGAATCTTGGAGCCTTTCCTGTTCATGTTGAACGCATGCCTCTCTCTTAGTTGGCCGTGTCCGAAGACCGACCATGAAGCCGAGTAGCTCACCTCAGGCCGGGAGTTGATAAGTGTAAAGTGCGCCTCGAAAGGGAGCCGTAGGCGTGAGTCCAAGGGCAGGTGATTTAAAAAGTCCTAATAGTCCTGGCAGAAGGGTAATCCCTGAGAGTGCTGGCGCTGATCAAACCCGCGAATTTGGTTCCTGAGTTGTTCCAAAGGTGACTCACGGCTACCCTTGCTAAGTATGCCAGGGTGAGAGTTAAGAATACCCCCTCAGCTGAGTTGTAATTCGATTTGAGTCGCCATCTCTCCTGGTTAGTGAGAACTTGACGGGTTTATCTCCAATGTAGACGCACTAAATGACATAATGGTTCAGAAAGTATGATATGATAATGACAGCCTTATTATACCTGCTATGGTTAATATTGTTTGCTCCTAATAAGTGAGTGCTCTAGTATAGGTGCTAATCTAGTGGACAGGTAAATGATAATAAGCTTGATGCTAAGTTTAAATTGGTTACTATAATCATAAGCTCTTTTATGCAACTATGTTAAGCTAGCCCACCTCATAAGCCTTGCATGATCCTTGGTGTCTTTTATTTCTGGTTTTGATGGGTAAGTCTAGCTGAGTACCTTCTCGTACTCAGGGTTTATCTCCCACCTGTTGTAGATGACCAGTTCTACTTTGGTTGCTGCAAGTATTGCCTTCTCCCGGCTGAGGATGAAGACTAGACCGTTGGGCACGGTCTCTCCTAGTTCTCATACCTGATGATGCTTTTGTGGGACATGACTAAGATCTGGCAATGTATTTGAAACTATAAAGTTATGTACTAAACTATGTTGCTTCCACAGATTTGAACTTGGTTTGTAATATTTTATTTGAACTCTGATGGGTGTAATCCGAATGCTACTTGTGAAATATTGTAACGAATGATGTATTGTGTTGAATCACTACGGTCTTGGTTTGTATGTCGAGAGTTGGTTGAAATCCTTCGTGATTTCCAGACTACCGGGATTATGGGAGCTTAAGTACAGGAATTTGATCGCTTCGGTGATTGTTTTTGTACTTACGTTCTTATGATTTGGTCGGTTCTGTTACAGCTGGTATCAGAGCAAGATTCGACACTAAACATGTCATTTGTGTATTTAAAACAAAAGTATTTGCGAAAATCCTAAATTAAATACTAAGTATTGACAGTGGTCATATCCCTTATGCCCAAATAAGGACTCTTAGGTGGCTTATTAAAGTACTAACTTGGGGGTTCCTGCTTGTTTCTGTTTCGTCGTCCATACGGCATGCTATTGTATGGATGCCATCCGCTTGGGTGGTAATGTTTGGATCAAATACCTCTACGTTCTGGTAAGTGGGAGTTGTGAGAGCATGACCGTCCAACCGTCGGTCTAGGGGAGAGTAGTTGTGGTTGCTCGCATACTTACATGTTCGATCATGTATCTATGAGAGTACTTAAATGTGGGTATCTCTGATGGGTAGCTGTGATACTAGAGTATATGCATCTGGGGATGTATGTGTGAAAGTATTTAGTTTACATGCCTTTTTGGGAAATTATTGGGCTGAAATGAAATTTTCTGCAGGTACACTAACAACGTATCGTTGTAGATCGACTAGCTACCGTGTATGAGAGAGCGTATGTATGCCACCGTATATTTCGCTAGCCTTTAAATTTTTCTAGGTTTGTGAGGACGTACGGATCGTGCATGCATCATGTTCAAGCATACATAGCATTTTTGCATTACTCCCTCCTTTAAAATTGATGGTCTCGACTAATTAAATTTCGTATCCCTTAAATGATTCTCCCCTTACGTTGCAACTTTTTGCTACAGATGGCGCGCATGAAACTCACTGCTCGAAAGTCCGCTGGAGGCAGGGCGCCTCGTCACCGGTTAGCTCCTCGTGAGCCCCGTCTGGAGCCTACTGAGGCAGAAAGGCTGAGGACAGAGCTGGCCCGGGTGACTGCTGAGAGGAATGCGGCTCAGCAGCGTTTGGAGCAAGTAACACAGGAACGGGACCAAGAGACTCTAGAGGTTCAGAGGTTGACAATTGCTCACCGCAACTGTGAACGTATATTGATTCACGTGCTGAACCAACGGAATGAAGCCTAGCACGAAGAGGATGTGTTGAGAGCGCGATAGGTTGAACTAGAGCAGCAGTTGGCAGTTGCCGAAGAGTACAATGATCATCTCCATGAGGAGGTTCACCTGTTACATAATCAGCTTCACCCTCTCCTGCCACCTGATGATGAGGATGAGATGGGCTCTGGTGTCATCATGGCTGAGGGTGATGATGGAATTGAGGTCAATGGACCTGAGGACGTTCCACCTGAAGAGGAGGAGAATGAGGAGTTAGAGCCTGCTAGTGATGAAGATGGAGGAGAGATCTTCGACACTGACTCCGAGGACGATGCATAGTTTAGCTTACTACTTAGCTAATGCGCAAGAGCTAGTCTTTTGTTGATCCTCATGCATGAACGAGTAGCTTGGTAATAAGTTAATCGTTGGGATGTAATGTCGAACCTTAAGTTATCTTTGGATGTAAGTTTGGAACCACTATGGCTTGGATGTAACTTCTCAAACGTGTTATGCTCCACGTATGTGAGCTTTTGCTGAATTTCGTCTTTACGGTCTATGGATCTCGTTGTTGGTTAAGTTCATCGCATTTATGTGTCAATTGATGCGCTTGATGAGTTGTGTGATTGTGATGAATGATTGTGCCTCTTTTGATTATAAATGCATTCTCTCCAATGGAATTAGTTTGGCATAGTTATACAATTCATCTACAAAAGTTTCCACATCGTCAGTGCTCATTGGCTATACCTTTTGCAGATGGCTTATAACCTTCGTCGCGGTCGTAGCATGGGAGATGAGGAACAACCACCTCCTCCACCGCCCACACCAGCTAAGCTAATGCAGATAGTTGTCGAAAGTCAGCGCATGCTAGCTAAGGCTATGCGCCAAATGGCTAACCGTGAGGATCGACATGTCCGCCAGGGACCCGAGCCGAACTAGTACAGCAGCTTTAAGGACTTCATGGACACAAAGCCTCCTATCTTTAGAGAGGCAGAAGAACCATTACAAGCTGATGAATGGTTGAGCACAATAGAGCAAAGGTTTGGATTGCTCCGTTTGACTGAAGGTATGAAGGCGACATATGCAGGACACCAGCTCCAAGGCCCTGCAGGCATCTGGTGGACCCATCATCGGACCACCTTCCCTACGAACGTCGAGATAGTTTGGGGCCAGTTTCAGGCAGCTTTCAGGGGACATTTTATCCCTCCTGGTCTCATGTCCATTAAGCATACCGAGTTTATGAAGCTAACCCAAGGCAACAAGAGTCTTAATGAATACCTCCAGGCATTGAACAACCTGGCGAGGTATGCTCCTGAGTTCATTGATACTGATGCCAAAAAGATAGCTAGTTTCAAGAGGGGACTTTCCCCTAAACTGATGAAGTCTATGGGCAACTGCAAGTGTGTCACCTTCAATGAGTTTATCAGTGACACCCTGACTCAAGAGAATAATGATAAGGTATATGCTGCTTCTAAGAACCGTAAAAGAAACTTTGAGGCAAGTGCTTCTCAGTCTAAGGCACCAGTGGTATCCAAGACCCAGTACCGTCCACCCAATGCTAATGTCCGGTACCGCCCACCTCAGAAGAAGAATCAAGCTAAAACTGGTTTCCGCAAGGGGTACACAATTTCCTTGCCAAAGAATACCTCTGGGCAGGGCAGCTCCAATGTCCCACCAGCTAACAGGCCGTGTTGGAACTGTAACCAGCCTGGTCACTGGGCTAATAAGTGCCCCTATCCTTCCAAGCAGAATGCTTAGGGAAACGTCTGTCAGGGGCGTGTTCACTACACTACTGTGGAGGAAATTCCTGCTGGTGAAGTGGTCACCGTTGGTAAGTTTCTTGTTAATGATCACCCTGTAGTTGTGCTCTTTGATTCGGGTGCTTCACATTCCTTTGTGAGTTCTACTTTTGCATCTAAGCATAAGATGAATGTGATTACAATTGTCAAGGGTGGTTATTGTATTAGTGCTGCTGGGAATAATATCATGACTAACCAAGTAGTTAAAGATGTAAAGATTGAGATTGGGGATCGAGAGTTCCTTGCAAATCTTGTAGTTCTACCGGGGGTAGGAATCGATGTAATCCTAGGAATGAAGTGGATGAGCGGGAATGGAGTGTTGATCGATACATCAACCCCTGTGGTAATGTTGAGAGATCATGTGGATAAGAAGGGTTTTCTAGTACAGTTACCTCGTGATATCTCTATCCACAATACAGCCAATGCTACCCTAGCCAAAGCCATTGAGGAGATACCGGTTGTCTATGAGTTTCCAGATGTCTTTCCTGATGATTTTCCTGGATTGCCTCCGGACCGTGATGTAGAATTCAAGATAGAACTCGTTTCGGGTACGGCTCCTATTTCTCGAAGGCCCTATAGAATGCTGCCCAATGAGTTGGCTGAGCTAAAGAGTCAGTTGAATGAGTTACTAAAGAAGGGTTTGATTCGGCCTAGTTCTTCTCCTTGGGGTTGTCCGGCTATATTTGTGAAGAAGAAGGACGAGTCTCTACGCATGTGCATGGATTATCGCCCCCTTAATGTTGTTACCATCAAGAACAAATACCCTCTTCCTCGCATCGATATTCTGTTTGATCAGCTCTCCAAAGCGAAGGCATTCTCCAAGATTGATTTGAGGTCTGGTTACCATCAGATCAAAATTCATCCTGAAGATATACCTAAGACAGCTTTATCTACTCGTTATGGATTGTTTGAGTACCTTGTCATGTCCTTTGGGTTGACAAATGCTCCGGCACACTTTATGTACCTGATGAATTCAGTATTCATGCTGGGATTGGACAAGTTCGTCATCGTGTTCATTGATGATATCCTTGTATACTCTCAGAATGAAGAAGAGCATGCTGAACATCTGAGAATTGTTTTAACTCGGTTATGTGACAACCAGCTTTATGCTAAGTTCAGCAAGTGTGAATTCTGGTTGAACAAGATACCTTTTCTAGGTCATGTGTTATCTGGAGATGGAATTTTGGTTGACCCTACTAAGGTGCAAGAAGTCCTAGAGTGGAAGGCACCTACTACAGTCACAGAAGTCCGAAGTTTCCTGGGTTTGGCTGGCTATTATCATCGCTTTATCCCAGATTTCTCAAAAATCGCCAAGCCCATGACTCGACTACTTCAAAAAGATGAGAAGTTTGTGTGGACTCCGAAGTGTAAAGAGGCTTTCCACACTTTGCGGACCTTATTAACCTCTGCTCCTGTATTGGCACAACCTGACATCGCAAAGCCTTTTGATATCTACTGTGATGCATGTGGCACCGGTTTGGGGTGTGTTCTTATGCAGGAAGGCCGAGTCATTGCTTATGCTTCACGCCAGCTTCAAAAACATGAAGTCAATTATCCTACCCATGACTTAGAGCTAGCCGCGGTTGTTCATGCCTTGAAGATTTGGAGACATTACTTGCTGGGTAATGTGTGCAACATCTATATTGACCATAAAAGTCTCAAGTACATCTTTACTCAACCTGAGTTGAACATGCGTCAACGACGATGGTTAGAATTAATCAAAGACTACAACCTTCAAGTGCACTACCATCCTAGTAAGGCAAATGTGGTTGCTGATGCCTTAAGCAGAAAGGCCCATTGCAATTCCTTAGTTAGTGAAGACTTTCATCTGGCACACCTCCTTCATCCTGTAGTACTCCACAATATCACTGTGGATTGCTCTCTTAGAAGTCGAATTATCAAACTCCAGAAGATTGATGTGGGTGTGTTTCACATCAAGCGGAAGATGAAAGAGCATGAGACCAAACACTTTAGGGTCGATGACAAAGGAATTCTCTGGTTTAATGATAGGCTTGTAGTACCCAAAGACAAAGAACTTAGAAATCAAATTATGGCTGAAGCCCATTCTTCTAAATTGTCCATCCATCCTGGTAGCAGTAAAATGTATCAAGATCTCAAGCTGTATTATTGGTGGACCAAGAAGAAGAAAGAAATCGCAGCTTACGTGGCAAGGTGTGATAACTGTTGCAGAGTCAAGGCTATTCACATGAGGCCCGGATTATTGCAGCCACTCTCTATTCCTAGCTGGAAGTGGGAAGAAATTAGCATGGATTTCATTGTTGGATTACCCACTACAAAAAAGGGTTGTGATTCCATCTGGGTTATCGTAGATCGTCTAACTAAATCCACTCACTTTATTCTGGTCAAGTCTACCTATCACCCTCACAATTATGCTGAGATTTACTTTCAACAAGTGGTACGTCTCCATGGTGTTCCCAAATCCATTGTTTCAGATAGAGGACCACAATTCACGGCTCGCTTTTGGGAGTGCTTACATCAGAATCTTGGCACTCATCTAATCCGCAGTTCTGCCTATCATCCACAAACATCAGGACAGACTGAGCGTGTTAATCAAATTCTTGAAGACATGCTTAGAGCTTGCTTATCTCTTGCAAAGGCTCTTGGGAGGACTGGTTGCCTCTCGCTGAATTCTCTTATAACAACAGTTATCAAGAGAGTATCAAAATGGCTCCTTTTGAAGCTCTTTATGGCCGCAAGTGTAGAACTCCTTTGAACTGGGTGGAACCCAGAGAAAGAAGATTCTATGGTATTGATTTTGTAAAAGAAGCCGAAGAGCAAGTCCGAACTATACAGAAGAATATGACTGCCGCTCAGGCTAGACAAAAGAGCTATGCTGACAAGAGAAGAAAACCTATTGAGTTTGAAGTAGGTGATCATGTTTATCTAAAGGTATCCCCTATGAAAGGAGTAAAACGTTTTGGAATCAAAAGGAAGCTTGAGCCTCGATATGTTGGACCTTACCGCATTATCGAGAAAAGTGGAAGAGTAGCATATAAACTCGATCTACCACATGAGATGGGAGCTATATTCCCGGTATTCCATGTGTCCCAGCTAAAGAAGTGTCTCTGTATTCCCGAGGAAAGAATAGCAACAAGGAAAGTCAATATGAAATCTGATCTTTCTTATGAGGAGAAGCCAGTGCAGGTTCTGGATACTCAAGAAAGAGTGACTCGTACGCGAGTAGTTAAGTTATACAAGGTAGTTTGGAGTAATCATAGTGAACGGGATGCAACCTGGGAGCGGGAAGATTATTTAAAGGAAAACTATCCGGCTTTCTATACTGATTGGTACGCTTTCCAAATCTCGGGACGAGATTTTTCTAAGGGGGGGGCTGTAACACCCTAGGTGTTTGGCTTCCACTAAATTGCATTTCATTTCATAAACATATGAATCATTCATGTCACCATGCCATGATTTCTGAAACATACATATGCAACACTCACAAATTCTGTTGTTTCATACTTGATTGCTTAGAATGGTAGTAGTGCAACATGTGAATGTAACATGAATTTCTCATACTTTGAAACATGGCAATATGGTAGTAATGTGACAATTATAAAATGACAACAAAGTCATGAAACATGTGAAACATTGCATTGCAACATTGGGTGAATTGCTTGTTTTGTTGTTTCATCACATGTGCTCATTTGAAATGGTATAACAATTGTGTAAGGTGGTTGATCATGGTCTAATACACCTTAACTACACTTAGGGTAATTGTTTGGACATTGTTCATGTAGATCAAAATGACAAAAATGCCCCAAATGGAGGTTTGACTTGAATTGACCCTTAGAGTGCCACTGATGCTCGTAGGGTCACCCTTTCGAGCCGTGGTGCCGTAGTCTCGCCAGAGCCGGCCATGCCGTGGTCGTGCGCCACCATGCTCGTCGCCAACCCCGGTAGCCGCAACAATAGCATCGATTGAGGACACCGCTAGATGCGCATGGGCAAGGCGAACGTCATAGCACCGCTGACCTCGCCAGAGGAGCCACCAGCGACGGGTTGCGCCGACGTCTCCTTCTCCTCCCCTGTCTGTCTCTCTGTTGCGCGGGTCCCGCACGTCAGTCGCCGTGCCGAGGGAGGGAGCCGGACCTAGGTTGCGCTGTGTCTGGGCCGCGCTGGCATCGCTTGCGCGTGTTTGTGGGCCGCCGGATCTGTTCGGGCCGGCCCAGCTAGTAGAGTAGGATTCAAATTCATTTTTGGTTTTTATTCTTTCACAGATTTGTATATAGATTCAAAAATATGTATCTCTTAGATGGTAGATCCAAATGATGTGATTCCAATTTTGTTGAGTTCATGATAATGTCTAATTTCTATTAAAAATATAATCCATGTCATGTTCTGTTATGAAAATGGGAGTTTCTATTTATCTCTTTTAATCATGCAAGAAATAGGGGTAATTATATCTTCTTCTAGGTAGCTCCAAATGGCATGAAATTTTTATGGTATACTGATCATATCATGAATAGCTTGTAGTTAAATTCTCATAAATTTTGGACACTGTTTGTAGGAGATAGAAAATTATCTTGTTTGCATGGATGGATCTTGTGTGAATTTTTATAATATTTCTATAGATCCAGTAAAGGTAAAAATTGGTGTGTGCTGTTCTTATGCTAGAATGAGGCTAGGAAAAATGAGAAATCTGTTGCTTGACACTTTTCAATAGGGTTTCCTAATTATGCTAAAAATAGACATGCCACCTGTTATTTTAGATACAGCAAGTTCTGCTTGCCCAATGGCTTTGAAATTTTTATGGTAGTCTATGTGAAGCATGAGATAGCTACTGTAATTTTTGTAGATTTTTCTGAATAGTTTTACTATATATTGCTTTAATCACCTAATTAACTAAAGAAATTAAAAAGGGCATTAAATAAATTGTTTAGAAGTTGGCACTAGACTTTCTGATGTTTCTCTGGTATGTGCAACAAGTTGGTAAACTTGGTTTGGTCAAATTATGCTTTTGCATCATCATTAAATAATTAATTTAGTAACCCTGTCATTTCTGGATAGATTCTAGGTTTACTGGAATTCGATTTGGTTAACGTAAGAATCATGCTTTGATGTTTACAAATGATTTGTAGAGAATTTCATAAGCTTTCCAGAATATCCTCATGCAAGTCATTTGGATTTGTAGAACTCTTGTTGTGATTGAATTAAGGGACTACTTGTGTGCATATGAAACTTTAAATGATGATTTAAGTATGTCTTTACTATTTCCTAAGCTTGTGGTAATGTTCCTAGGTGTTAGGCCTTTAACGGAAGATGAGCATCTTTATCTTAGGTTATGCAAGTTAGGTAAGTTGATCTTGTTCTTCAAGTTAAGTTAGATACCTGTTTTAAAGTGATTTGAATAGAGCTATTCTTAATCGGTAAACGAGTGTCTAGTGATGTTTTCGTTAAACACTTACTGTGATTCATTCATCATGAGCATCATGTCATTCCTTATGCATCTATGATATTTATCTTGTGCATCGGCATGCAATAGGTGTATCGGAAGGAGTAACACTGCTGGAATTCGAGGAACCGAGCGAGCAGCAGCAGCCGACACCGGAGGTTCAGGAGGTGCAGCCTTTAGGAGAAGTGCCAGACGAGGTCGCCGTTGAGTGCCCGGATCACCGTCCGTGCAACTTTGTGAAAGGCAAGCCCCGGAGCATATTAAGCCTCCTAATTTCCAAAATGCAGTTACAGTATTATTGTTACATATATATATTGTTGCATTAAGTTTAGGTGTTGGATGCAAACACTTGCTGCATTGGTTACCCGATCCTTGTCCAGATATTGATACCCTGAATCCTATGTAGCTCAGGCTCGTGTAGTGCTTAGCCCTGCTTAAACACGGTAGAAGTTTAGGTGTTGGCTATATTTGCTATCGTGGAAAAGAACCAGTCTTAATTTGAAATGAAGATCGGACGGAGGCTTGCCGGTTTGCAGTGACTCCGTCTGTGTCGATTAAGGACCTTTCCTGTTCATGTTGAACGCATGCCTCTCTCTTAGTTGGTCGTGTCCAAAGACCAACCATGAAGCCGAGTAGCTCACCTCAGGCCAGGGGTCGATAAGTATAAAGTGCGCCTCGGAAGGGAGCCATAGGCGTGAGTCCAAGGGCAGGTGATTTAAAAGTCCTAATTGTCCTGGCAGAAGGGTAATCCCTGATAGTGCTGGCGCTGATCGAACCCGCGAATTTGGTTCCTGAGTTGTTCCAAAGGTGACCCACGGCTACCCTTGCTAAGTATGCCAGGGTGAGAGTTAGGAATACCCCCTCAGCTGAGTTGTAATTCGATTCGAGTCGCCGTCTCTCCCAGTTAGTGAGAACTTGACGGGTTTATCTCCAATGTAGACGCACTAAATGACATAATGGTTCAGAAAGGATGATATGATGATGACAGCCTTATTATACGTGCTATGGTTAATATTGTTTGCTCCTAATAAGTGAGTGCTCTAGTACAGGTGCTAATCTAGTGGACAGGTAAATGATGATAAGCTTGATGCTAAATTTAAATTGGTTACTATAATCATAAGCTCTTTTATGCAACTGTGTTAAGCTAGCCCACCTCATCAGCCTTGCATGATTCTTGGTGTCTTTTATTTCTGGTTTTGATGGATAAGTCTAGCTGAGTACCTTCTCGTACTCAGGGTTTATCTCCCACCTGTTGTAGATGACCAGTTCTACTTTGGTTGCTGCAAGTATTGCCTTCTCCCGGCTGGGGATGAAGACTAGACCGTTGGGCACGGTCTCTCCTAGTTCTCGTACCTAATGATGCTTTTGTGGGACATGACTAAGATCTGGCAATGTATTTGAAACTATGAAGTTATGTACTAAACTATGTTGCTTCCATAGATTTGAACTTGGTTTGTAATATTTTATTTGAACTCTGATGGGTGTAATCCGAATGCTACTTGTGAAATGTTGTAATGAATGATGTGTTGTGTTGAATCACTACGGTCTTGGTTTGTATGTCGAGAGTTGGTTGAAATCCTTCGTGATTTCTGGACTACCAGGATTATGGGAGCTTAAGTACAGGAATTTGATCGCTTCGGTGATTGTTTTTGTACTTACGTTCTTATGATTTGGTCGGTTCTGTTACAGTATGAATTCAAGACGAACCCACTAAAATTTGAGCCCCAATTTTGAAAGCAAAAGTTGAAAATCATTTTTGGCTAAGTGTTGTATTTCAACATTGAGTTCAATTTGGAGGGAATTATTAAAATGGATTTCATAAATAAAATTTCTTCAACCATTGTATCATTGATTGGCACAAAGATTGTAGCAACCAATGGTGGTTTTGGTTGATTAGTTTGACAATTAAGTAATCACCAATTAAATTCCCAAAACAGCTAATTAAGTCATTTTTCCAAACCCTAGTCTGAATCTGGTTTTTAGTTTCATTGTACCCTAGTTTCCCATTGAAAATCTCTCCAACCTTTGATCCTTTGATGTTGGTTCCTTAACCAAAGATGGAGATCAATGATGGAGGGACAACTTTGCTTAAGGCTGTTGATCAAGTTGTTCTGCAAAATCATGAGAACAAGAGATAGAAAGATGGCGTTTTAGTTAGGTCCTGTAGCAGGTCGACAGCAAGACATGTAGGTGCTTGCCACCATGGTCGCCGAGCTTCTTTGCGTCGCTTCTGGACCAAGGCACGTGGCTGCTTGCTTGGAGATGGTCAAGCAGCTACTGTCGAATTCTCTTGCCTCGCCCTAGTCTTCTTAACGCGATGAAGTCGGTGTCCCTATCCAATTCCTTGCGTCCACCGCTTTGCCATGTCCTTGCACTTTCTCCTAACCTGCTCGCGCCAACCCTCACCAGCAAAATCGGCCGCTTCGCCGGTTGCCGCCGTGATCACCCCGCCATCACCGACGCGCCCACCTCACCGTGGCCAGCCTGCTTCGGTGAGCCTCTCGATCAATTACCTCCAGTTCTGAGTTCACCATGACGCTGTGGTGCTCACCAGCATGACCGTTGATCGATTCTCCTCTAGGTCAAGCTAGAACGCTGCCCTCGCCATCGGTCCACGCCGCCTCATCCGCCCTCGCCGACGGCAGCCACCTCCATCGCGTCTCCGCCTCAGCTAAGTAGTCGAGCAGGTTCGTGGTGAGTCCCTGGTGCTAGCTAACACCTCAATTTAATCTCTACCGGCTCGTCGTGTTCGGTGCGTCGCCACCGCTCCACCATGGCTGCCATGGCCGGCGTCGAGCTCGCCACGAAACCCTAGCTGCCCAGTTAGCACCCTAGATCGATGCACGGCGTCATCCTGAGCATGTAGGTGCTAGCCATGTCACCGGTGGCGTCAGCATGGGGAGCCCTCCGGAGTTGACCCAGTCCTACTGTCTGTGAGCACGGGTAGGCGGGAGCTGAGTGAAAAAGGTTTTCTTCGGTTTTATCTTTTTTGGAAATGGATTAAATGTGCTAATTCTTGTTAAATTCATACAAAAATAGAGGAATGTGATAAAATCATGAAAATTTTTGCATAGCCTCTTCATGATGTGCTCTATCTAGGAAAAATATGAATGGTGAAAATCAATAGTTTTTGCATGCTTTAAAATTACCTCTTTTAATTAATAAATGCACATTCCATGATTTTTATAGGCTAAAATAATTAACTTTTAATCATGAAACATTTTGAATGTGCTTTATATGCTTGGTCGTGCCTTCACAAAAAATTATGGTACTATTTTGATAAATATAAATTGTCCACTTATATTAGGTGCATTTAAATACCTTTTAATAATTAAATAAATACTAAGATGAATTAGATGAAATACTTAAAAACCTTTGAGGTGTTTTATACTTGATTGTGGACCTTGGAGCACCAAACCCCTGCTGTTCCTGGCAACCTTATTTCATGGTTGTTTATCATAATTAACTTGTTATTAATAAATAAACAATTTGCTTTGTGAGTAGTTAACCTAACTATACAATGAAGGAAACTTGTACTCAAGTTAGTTAATCATGTTTGATCATCATAAACCATGTTAAGTATCGCATCATTCTAAAGCATGCATATTTACTTACGTTTAGTGATTGAGAGTGGAATCCCATTGTTCAGCAAGTCCTAGAAGTGGATTTCTTATCAGTGGATTTGGTTATCTTATCTGTGGTTTTTCGTAAGTGCCTGACAGCCCCAACACCACAAGTAAGCCTCGGAGCATAACCCCTTTCCTTGTGTTTTATAAACATTATTCACTTAAGTCTTATGATTGATGCATTTAAGTAAAATAGGAGTTGTTTGAATACCAACTGCTGCATGCCTGCCTTGATACTTCCGTACCTATCCTTATCACCCTGTTAGTAGTAATAGTTTTTAATGCTTAGTCATGCTTAGTGGATAAAGGGTTAAGCAATAAAGTTGTTTTCAAATGTTCTTACCCAGGGAATTCCCTGTGGTTTAATGATGATCATAAATTTAATCTGAGACCGGGCGGACTCTTTGCTTGCGTCAAGTTGAGTCTTGACGTAGTGCCCCGCCTGTGTCGATTAAGGACCATTCGTTGTAGGCCACCGTGTGGTCGAGACTTTGTAGTACTGGCCACATACTCCGGTAAGCCTAATACCTTGGCTATTCCATTATGTGAAAAGACAACTGCGCACTGGGAGTGGGAGAAGGCGAGTGTAGCGTGTACACATCCTATGAATCATTTTGGGACAGCGCAAGGAGGTGGGGTACTGTATTCTCGGGTAGCATAGACCGGTTCATGTTTTGGAGGATCCGAGTGAAGGTTGATATACGTAGGTCTAGGACCTGCGTATGTCGTGTGGTAAGGAAACCCTAGCTAGGCCAAATCGATTTGAATCGTCGTTGCTTCTCGGAGAAGGAGACACGATCCTCTGACCATACATCGTAGTTAATCAATGAAACAATGGTACTTAGGATCATGAGATACGATGAATAAAGAAGTGGATGCTTTAGATCAGGTGCAAACTAGAGACTGGTAAAACATTGAAAGTAAGGATCAATCATTACTAAGCTTTTCTACAAAAGTTAACCTTGATTCTTGCTATAGACTTACCTTGATTCCCATAAAGCCTGCATATCCTTGGAGTCTTTCCTTTTCATCGGTTAAGTCTTGTTGAATGCCTTTGTACTCTGGGTTTTTTAACCCTTGTTGCAAGAGGAGAGATAGGAGTAGAGAAGTTTGTTATGCACCCTTGGGCAGGGTGAATCTCTTTGTGTGTACTAGTGGTACCTGTCATGCTACCCTACTGCCGAGTGGGCTCAAACTTATGATTTGTAATAACTTAATGAATGATTTATAAACTTATGGTTAGTAAGACTTTCCCTGTTTATTCCGATGTAATATTTATTTGTATAATATATTGTAATACTGCAATGTCTTCTATAATGTATCCTGCTCAAAAAGAAAAAGTGGATGATTCGGGTATTCCCGGGGACACCCGACAGACTATCGGGATTATGTGGTTTACGTGTGCAACAGTCAGAAGTCTGTGAGACAATGACGGGCACATGTGGACCATATAATTTGGGCGGTTCTGCCACACTCTCCAACTGCCGCACCCCCATCTCCCCGTCGGATGGTCACCGGCTGCTCCCGTTGCCCCTCCCTGTGTGACTGTGCCTCTCCCTTGCCGCACCGCCCCCTTCCCTTCCCGGGGCGAGATCTGGTGCTTGTGTGCCGGTCCTCCTCGCGGGATTCGTCGATGCTAGAGGCGGGATCCAGTGAGCACGACCTAGATCTGCATATCCACGATGGTGATGGCGGCGCGGTGGGCAGGCTGCGGCCCCTCCGGCAGCGCACCCCTTCGGCAGCGCGTGCGCAATAGCTCACACGGGCTGCGGTGTCTTACCCATCACGATGCGATACCCAATCGGTTATGCAGTGAGGAAAGGTACTATGGCTTGCTCTTCTAGTAATTAGTACTCGGTAGTAATGTAGCTGTTCATTGGACTAATTCTCCCCTTATGGTACGGACAGTTCCAGTCTTGCCTTGATTTTAGTGCTAACTTTGCATACAAAAGAATTGTACCTGTATCTGATAATTTTTTTGTACGTTCTGTTTCGTTTGATTTCCCATGTGATTTGTATGAGAAGTCACAGTGCTAGATCTGAGTTGAGCAGGATATTAGCACAATGATATTAGGTTGTGATTGCTATACCTTTCAATTTCTAACTTTAACTAGCAGTAGTAACATTTGTATGTTTATTAACGGTTAACATTTAAGAACAAAGCACCACTAGCTTTTTGATTTGGCAACATACTAGGTGCAAACCAATCAACCTGTGCAAACTTAGAAACTACCAATCAGGACCACTGGATGCTGATCCAATGGATGGGGTGATGGGGCTTAAGCGCAAAAAAAAGGCCGACGGGTCTTACCCCATCCATTGGATCAGCATCCAGTGGTCCTAATTGGTAGTTTCCGCACAGATTGGTTGGTTTGCACCTGATACGTTGCCTTCTGATTTTACTAGACATACATGATATTCTGTTTTTTTATTGTTATTATCTTTGAACATACCAGGGAGTTTGATTTTGAATTTGACTGGGAAAGCCACTAAAAATCAACTCATTTTTATATTAAAAGAAAAATGAGTTCAATCGGTGCATTTTTTAATCGAGCCACCGAGCTGGCTCAACGAGCTTTTTGTCCAGCCCTGTATTGATATTTTGCAGCATGATCAAACAGTTTCACATGATAGAAATTCGTAAGTATACGTCAAAGTGCAGATTTCTAGAGGATTTGTCTTGCTTCTTACTACGGCAGTGGTAGATGGGCGCTTATTATTATTTTTTTATTTGGCCTGAGATATGTTTGGACACAAGAAGGATCTGATTGGGTACCTACCCTGGTTATTCTAAAGTTAAATCGTGCAGCTTTATGTGTTCAATGGAGCCCAAAAGGTTAGTTAATTAATTCCCTTCCTATTTCCGTTACATCTGTACATTTTCTCACTCTACTAGTGAAATCAAGTGATTATCCAAGTGCAAATGCTCTCCTATTTTTCATTCCATTTACAGTATGAGACCTGAGTTTGATATTTTTATTCTTAGCAGCTTCTGATCACCTGGATCCCTGATAGATGATGTCTCTGACCATACCTTAATTCTGTAATGCTAATATATTTCTGTCCTGTCATGCAAACATATATTGCTGCTAAGAATCCATATATTTCTGCAAACATATATTTCTGGATCCCTAATATATTGCTGCTGATGATACCGGGCTTTGGTAAGCAAAGATCCATATAGCAGCATTTTTCTTATATTATTTGTATTTCATTTCCCTTGTAGTCCTGAAGTGTTCCGAACTGAATTGTTGCTTCCAGTAGAAACCGTGTAAATTGCTATGCATATCTCAAGTCTATTAATCCTTTTAACCTCAGTACCCTGGCAAAATATTCCATTGCTCCTTTTTTTTTACAGAAACCCATTTCTACAGGATATGCAAGTCGCTCTGATTTTCATTCATGACATTTAAGCCTTCTTTTCACCATAGCTACACCTTTTGTTATGTAGGAGTTTCATAAGATTCTTGGACGACAGGAAAGCTGCCCCATCATCTTCAAAATCCTCACAGGTCTGTATTTTCTCTGTTGCTTTATCTATCTAAAGCAATAATATATCAACCTACCCAAAAAAATAGAAAATCTTTAATTGCAGAGTATCAGAGTATGTCGTTCTGGTTCCTTTGCGACATGGGGATATGCTACCCGTGTTAAGCAATAGCAGCAGCATAATGCTGAATTCTATTTGTTAGCTCATAGCATACACCGCATGGTCTTGGGTCCAGTAAACTGATTTATATTAGTAAATACTTTGTTTTTTGCAAGATCCTTATTGATAATCTTCCTTGAGTACTATAATACAGAAATGCAAACTTTGACTGAATATTATTCCTCATTTCATCTATGCTGCTTGTGACATTCACCCTATGCTTTTGATTGTATTCTTGTATAAACATTATTCTTTGCTGATCAATATTGATTCTGGTAGGTGAGGATCCAATGGAAGTGAATACTGCTGGATTGGGCATAATCAGTTTGCATTGTATGATGCTAATACTCCTTGATGGTTGGTAATTTGCTGTTCTAGAGAAATCACAGAGATAATTTCGTGTCCACAGTCTATTGTGTTTCTGTTAATTTTAGTGGAGGTTCTTGCATGCATGCTAATCCCCTTTTCCTTGTGGTCCAGATATGCTGACAAATTCTTGTAAGCACTACAAATGATCCCACAACTTTGAAGAATCAGGACGCAAAGGGGATGCATCCTAGGACCTACTGTACAGGTCATTTTTTTGCTTAACCATCTTAAATTTCCCTTACTGTAATACGTATTGCTGCTGGTGCTACTTAGATCAATTTCCTGCAAGTTTTTGATGAACAAGCATAAATTAATTTTCTTATAACCCTGAAACTGAACTGAATCTTATCTTAAGACAAAAAATATCAGGATTTTTATTTTTAATCTCAGAAGTGCTAAAAGGATTGTTGCTAAGACGAAATCTTCTCAGATTCATTCAGTGAAAGAAACTAATCACTTTTCATTCATGTACACCATTAGTTCCATGATCAATGAGATCCATTATATCCGCACATATGAGTATTCAGGGCCTTTGTAGCTGGTGGCTGTTATATCTACTGCCATTGATAGTGATTTATTCTACTCCCGAATAGATCTTTATGCCGAATAGTTGTTGCTCTTTCAGCTCTATGCATGCCAGAATGCTTTTGTGCACTTGACAGATGTGATAAATTTTCTCAGTCTGTTGAACTAAAAGATTTGATCTTACAAATTCCATCAGGCTATTTAGAATGTTTTTTTTTTTTTGGCAACAAAAGATACGTGGCTTGAAATGTGATTTATACAGTTAAACTATACTAAGTTGTACTGCACACCTTAGCCTGACATATATATAGTGGAAAGAAAAAAAAAAGAAACAAAAACATGTCAACTTTTCTTATAATAGAACATATGGGTACAATCTTATCAAATTTTATGGTTCTTTAATTAATAATATCCCTGCACTTGTCTCATAACCATGTTGTGCATAGGAACAACTTAGAAGGAATTATGCTTCACTACAGCTAGTTGAAACATTATCAGTGTCTCGATAGCTGTTCAGGATACATGTCATCTTCATTTCAACGTGCCCATGTTACAGCTAGTTTAGATTTCTATGGTACGACATTTTTAATGTCCATACCTAACATAATTTGGAACCAAAATGCTTTGATCATAAATAGTTAAGACTTTATTGTCCAGTATACTTTCATTTTGTGTGGCCACATTATGTTTGCAAATCTGTATGGCTTACTCTTTTATTAATCATGAAGTTCTTTTCTAATGTTTTCTATTGTTCTGTTTCTTTTGACAGGTGAAGCAATTTGCGGCCATTAGAGAGGGGCAACAGAAGGGAGGTAGATGCATTAGTTTTGTTGAGGCAAGGATAGCTTGATGTTAAGTGACATGATTAAATATGTACTCGAGTTTGATAATTGAATGAGTATGGTTAATGTGATCATTTGTGTATGACGTCCTAAATCTGTGTACATAATTTCAATAATGCATTGGTCTTGAATGTTTGATCCAATGTACATGAGTTTTAGATACACAAGGTTTTATTTTTTTATCTTGTTTAATTGAGCTGGATGGATTGTTAGTTGCTAAAAGGTCCTTATTGCAATGAACTGTCGGTCGCTAAAAGCTCTAACATATTGTCGATCACTAAAAGTAGGACTGTTCAACTGTCAGTTGCTAAAGATCATGTTCGTCGTTGTATATATATAGCGACGGCTTCAATTGCAACTGCAGGGGTCCGTCACTATAACCTTTAGCAACTGACTGTCCATCGCTATACACCCCTTTCAGCAACTCCAAATCAGTCACTGTTTAAAGGTTGTGGTGTAGTGATAAGAAGCTTGGTGGCACGGATGAGGAGCTGATTAGGACCAACAAGACGATCAGCGGTGTTGGTGGTGGTGAGCCAATTCCAGCAAAGGGTGTTGCGCTATCGGAAGTAAGACATTGGCTACCGCTTTCTTTGTTGCAGAAGTGCAAGGAAGCTACAACTTGATCCTTGGGCGAGATTGGATATATGCCAATTGTTGTGTTCCTTCTAGTTTGCACCAGCTCCTTATTCAATGGGTGGGTGATGAGAAAGAAGTTGTCCACGCTGACTCATCGGCCCAAGTTGCTACGGACGATGCTCCTTTGCTCAGGGGGCACGATGGTATTGCTTGTTTATCCAGACGTAACCTTACTAATTTTGAATTTATTAGTGTCACCAAGGATGGTTTTGTACCTGTTTCTATAAAGCCGATTGATAATCGGCTCAATATCATCATTTAGTAAAAATTTGATGACGTCGACCTACCCATTGGAAAAAAGTTGATGTTTGGGTGGCTTCATGCTTAGGCCGACGTTTGAAAAGTTGAGGCTTGGATTTCATATATACTAGAGATGTTCAAAGTGATTGTCTCACTAGAGCAACATACGGAAAGTGTTTGAGAAAATACTTTCTAAGTGTTTGGCAGGAAGCTTAAAAGTGCTCTCCAAACAATGGCCGATACATGTATCACCCTTAGATCAAATATGGCCGATGTATACATCGCCCTTAGCCGCTAGATAGCCGATGAGTTGGACATCGTTGCTATTTAGTTTCTTATGTTTTTAGGTTCACCTAAAGCTTCACCTAAAAATAGGGGGCATATGTTGACAACCAAAAGTGATCAAAGTTTATAATGGACACCATCATCATGTTTGTATCGTCAAGATGGTCAGAGAATGTAGCACCCGGGTTTAGGGACAAAACCAGATACACACCATATGTGAGCCCAGGAAGTCAAATCTCACATATAGCTACAAATAAAGGTAATATCAATAGATAATGCTTAATATATAACATACTTAGTATAAAGGATATAACCTTAGACAACAAACAGTGGAAAGACAACTCCGATCTTCGAGTGAAGACTCCAATTCCACAGGGACAACTGACTGGTTGATCACAAGCCTAATTACTTCAAACTCTAGCAATCTGGTACCCATCTGGGATTTTTCCAAAGATTTAAAAAGTAAAGCAAGCGTAAATACATGTCGTACCCAACAAATATAACATGGGGTTCATGATGCTCAAAAGGCTGACACTGGTTAACTGCGATTAGCTTTTAATGAATCATGATTTTAGCAATAGGGTGGCAACAAGTTTATCCACAAGCCCACATAAACACATGATCAAGTAAACATGAATAATGAATAGCATAAACAATAATCAGTAGTGAGCATCTTCATCATCAGTATCATTAGTGTTCATTATCTATGCCATAAGGGTCCAAGGCCGCTCGTGACCATGAGCACAGCTGATATACCAGTTTTACACTCTACAGAGGTTGTACACTTTCACTGTGAGTCATGATTTACCCTTTTGCCCTAGGCGGCTAACCTCTTGACCCACTACCAAGGAAGGTCGGCAGGGTTCACTATGAAGCCTTTCAAAGATTTGTCTAACAAGTTAGGACCACTAATGTTTCCCCATCAATAAGCATGAACCCCCCTCCAAGGAGTGACTAACAAAATACCAAGAAACCAAAGTGCACCCTCTTGGTAGGCCAAGATCATACCTATCGGAGCCCTTCTTGCGCTATAAAAGTAACCACTAACAAGCTAGAAAAGGTCCTCATACTGAGCTAAAGCCAGAGCCATGTAACCCTCACAGTTGTACTGTAAGTCCCGGATGTTCGCTTACAGATAAGTCCTTAGGGAGAGGAATCTAGAGCACCATAAAAATAACCCAATGCTCTAGCCCCCTTGATTTCATGTTGCTAAAAAACATCTTTTAGTGTTTATTGCATATTCCATTAGTCAAGTTACAAGATCATGGTTGTAGTTGAGCACTAGCATCATGCTACCCAATGCAATACCCCATAGGTATCAAGGCACAAGGTACAAAGTACTAGGAAATCCATAGTGGTAATTAAGGTAGACACATGCAACATGAATTAAATGATTAAAGGTGTATAGGACAATAAGGATGATCCCATGCTATACTTGCCTTAAAACTCTGATCCTTCTTCAAGTCCAAAACTTCAAAGGAACTCCTTCTTGATCAACACGTAAAGCTCACCGACTAAACAAGATCATAAAGCACCACACAAGCATCCATGCAACCATACACGACGCAAACAATAGATCTAAATTAGAACAGTACACCAAACATAATAAACAACAAGTGAAAAGATTTTAAAGATGTTCTACACGTTATTACAAACACACAGACGCGAAAAGCACTCTAATCGGAGCTACAGTGAAAAAGATACATCTACCGATAGATTTGCTTCAAAAAGAAACTATAGGCTCTATTTATTTTAGCTATAAAAACATGTATAAGATATTTCAGAGAAATACCTTAATTGAAGCCCAAATTATACTTGATTTAGAAAAACAAGGTAAAACTAATCATATAATTGACCAAGGTGAAAAGCCTAAGTTACTTTTAATTAGAAAAATCCAATTACATAATCATTATTCAAGTTAAGCGTTAAACCATAAAATTCCAGAGCCCTTGACATGGAAAACATTGATACTAATGCGTAGATTATGTCATTATGAATCTAACGCAACTTGAACAGGTCAAATCGAAGTTAAAAGGGAGAAGATATGGCCTAACGAAGATAGTGGCAATTTTGTAAATAGATATAACTTGATTTTCAAATTTAAAATAAATAAAATCAGATTTTAAACTAAGCTAGGGATGGCGGGCATGATAAAGAAGTACCGGGGTTCTTTTGAAAAAATGCAGGGACGGCGGGTTCTATTACGCGAAACTACAGGGACTCTTTAACAAAACGCCAGCTGAAAGGGTATCTTCTAATCTGGGCCGTTGATCTCAGATCGTGCGGTGCAGATCAAATGGGGAAACGAGGGTCGCTGGAGCGGCGCTGTGCGCGGCGGCGCCATGGCCGAGGAGCTCGGCTCCTCGCCGGAGTTCATAGGGACGGCCCTAGAGGCCACGGCTAGACCTGGGGATAGCACGGGAGGAAAGAGAGGGAGATGCCGAACTCAACTAGGCAGGTTACCGAGGCATAGAGCGGACGGAGGCGACGCGGTGCTTGGCGGAGTGGGCGGCTCGTCGGCAGCTAGGGTTGCGGCTCGGCGCGGTGACTCGGCGAGATAGGAGCTTGCTCTGAGGTTTGGGGTGGAGGCGGCGGACACGGCGCTCAGCTTTTATGGGGGCGGAGAGGCATGGAGTGCACGACAAGGCGGAGAGACGGGGGCGCGGTGGATTCCTTCGGCGGCGTTGGAGTACAGCACGACGATGACTCGAGGTAGGAGAAGCCGATGATAAGCGGGCCCGGGCTGTCAGGGACAGAGAAGGAGAAGAGGGCACCGGTGCCAGCGGCTAAGCGGGCCGAGCACACGGGGAGAGGGCAGAGCAGCTGCTGTAGCGGGCCTGGTGCAGTGGGCCGACGGGAGTGAGAGGGAAAGCGGCAGTCAGGCCGACCAGCTAGGGAATGGGCTAGTGGCAGCATGCCAGACCAGAGAGAGGAGAGCGGCGGGCCAGGCCGGAAGGGGAAGGGAAACAGGCCTTCGGGCTAAATTGAAGAAGATGATGATTTTCCATTTTCTTTTCTTATTTCAAAACAAAATTCAAATATAAACCAAATCAAATTTCAAATATTATTTCAAATATACCTTCGATTCAAAAATAGGATAAGAACTCTTGGTAGGTTTTCAAAAATAAATTTTACAACTTTTTAAACTCTTTTATCTTCCAATTCTTTTTTTTTTCTTTTCTTTTATTTCAAAACCATTTTCAAACTCTTTTCAAAAGCGATTTGAATTCAGTTTGAATTTTGGATTCAACCACTTATTGCAATAAATCAAATGCACCAGCATGTATGCACATCCATGTTGCTACTCCTTATGATGAATTTTAATTTAATGTAAATTATTATTTTTCCTATGTTTTTATGAGCACAAAAATACAAAATTAACTCAATTTACATCTATTTAAAAAAAACAAATTTTAGGGTGTTACAGAGAACATGTTTGGATCATATCATTTGAAGCCCAGACGAAGAAATAGCGATTCGGGGTGCTGGCCCAGCCAGAGCCCTGGCCGGTTTGGGCAAGTTCTTCAAATACAAGATTGGATTGCAATATTGCATTCCCCTCATCGAGCTGGTCGAAAAACATATATGGTTCGCCCTGTTCGGAGTCCGGGCGAATTAATTATGATTTTCGGAAGTCGTTCTGCCTAGGCGCACAGCAGAACCTGCTAGGCCGGTTTTGGAACCGGCTAGGCCGCTTTGGCTGCAGTAGAACTAGTCAGGCCGGTTCCAGAACCGGCTAGGCCAGTTTGCCTGGCCGTAGGGCTGCGCAGCCCTGCAAAAACTGGCTAGGTCGATTTGCCTGTGCAAGCCCCGAACCAAACACTTTCCAAAATGATTTTTGGACATGTTTTCATATAGGAAACTTGGAGATCACGATCTGGAGATGTTTCCTATTGGGATAAGACCACCCCTCTCTATATATACGAGAGGATCACGGCTGATTTAAGGATCCAACACTCAATCGTCAAAAAATACATCTATTATCTAGTTTTACCCTTTTCCAACCATCTTGTTGTTTGTTGCATTTCTCTGCGAGATTCATCGGCGTTCTAGGCGGCCTTGCTGGTCCTAGAACAAACCCAAGGCGTGCTCCTCCCCGACGGGTGCTCTCGGGAGGCGTTCCCAGGCTTTTGCAGCGTTGGACGAGCTCTAGATCGGCCTAACCGTTCTCTAGATCGGTTTAGTCATTCTTGGAGTTGTTTGCTACGTGTTTCAGGTTGTGTGCAACCTAGGGCGAGCTAACCCTTGCTGGTGTGTGGCTTAGATCATAATATAACGTCAACACTATGTTGCATAACTTTTTTTGCCGTAGAAATAGCAACGCACATAGCAAAACCTAGATGCACATTTAGATAGAGACCTTGCATAGGTTTTGAAAAATAGAATTAGAGGATATTAGATTTTAGACTAATTCAACCCCCCCCCCCCTCCTACATGTCACTGTTCCTTACAACCAAACAGGTAAGTTGCACTGTATAAGAATGGATATAGGGTAATGTAGGGTACTAATCACAACCACAAATAAAGACACTTCCCATGAAAATGTTGATCATACAAGCAACTTCTACACCAAGGGCTATTGTGTTAGTGTGAGGCAGCATGCTTTGATTAGTACAACAAAAACAATAAGTTGATTTGTCTGCACTATTAAGTAGAGGCTCCATTCATGTTTTTTGTACCCTAGATTTTGTTTTTCCTTTGTGTATTATCTTACCAGCGAAAATCCATTTTAACTTTTACTTCCTTAGATCTTCCTAATATGAAATAATCAAAGCGATGAACCATACATTTTTTTCTAGAAATTTATACTTGAAATTTAATTGCTTCGTCTGCCACTAGGAAATTGTGTTACTGTGGTTACCAAACAAAACATAAGATAATAATAGCAAAGTAGTGGAGAAAAGACCAAAGTACAATAGTAGTCGATGAACCATGCATTGTTTTCTAGAGTTTCTAGTAGGAATATTCAATTTTATACAAATATACAAACTCAAAACTGGCTACCTACAACTCAAAGCAGCTAACAAATAAAAGCATTGTGGCAATACGAGCTTAGCTCAATTGGTTAGATTTCTTGTGATGGATCCTTTCTACCTGGTTAAAATCTTCGACTCGGCATGGTTGGTTGTATTTCTCTCGATTTATTTCACGATTTAACAATGCTATTTTCTTGGTAGGTGTCGTTTTCATCATTGGCGAGGAGCCCATGGTGACCTCTTCAATTTTGAGATCTACTAGCTTGGTCTCGTAGATGTGATCATACAGGTAGAGTGTACGTGTATGTTTAATTATATATGTGTACATGTGTTTATATGAGTGTCTACATGGTGAGATTTAAAAAAAAATCATGCTCTTTTTCTTATATGATCCCATTAAATACCATGACCTTAGTTATCCAAAAAAAAATACCATGACCTTTAAACATATAGTTAAAAAAAGAAATGTACAGTAAGAGAAAGAATATTAAAATGCAATAACAATAATTAAATTTGCCCACATGATTTAGTTGACAAACAGTCAAAATGCACATTAGAGCCTTTAATTTGTGAAGTTCAATCGTCTTTTATTTGGAGGGGAAAATAAACCCCTTTTCCAGAATCTCTCAGTATCTCGATCCCATAACTGTCTTCGGAAATTTGAATATTCGAATGTGCGGGGCATCACGAGGCTATGAGTCTATGACCATTGATTATTATTTTTTTTTAGCAAAGTCTATGACCATTGATTTGTAATAGATGGCTAGACCTGGGCCTCATCTCAGCCCAACATAAATTCCGCCTGTTGACTGCACGAGCCCACCTGGCAGAGCCTCCATCCATCTAAGCTGGTTGGGCCCATTGGCATAGGAGGCCACATTTCAAAAGGCTAGCAACACCATCTATCCAAGCTTCAATACAGTAATGGAATGGCCTTCAGCTGCCCTTATGAGAAGCTGTTTTACTAGCTTCCCATCAATATTTGATACGAATTTAATCAAATACAAACACTAGTAGTCTTTTGTTCTGCGCAGATCATGTAGATAGGCCTGTTGCAAATGTGTAATAATCATGCTTCATTCAAATTCAATCTGGGGACAGCAACAATTCCTACAGCCATTGCCGATTCACTATTCCTTTGGACATGGCAAAATGCTCATCACACAAACAATTATTGTAACCTGTCTGAATTCAACAGGGAATAAACACTAACGCATGCCACAATCTGATCTAATTCACAAATTCTATTCCGGTGAATGTTTCCCCTGAATGAAGCTGGAGAGCGACATCACCAACAACCTGCACCATAAGGACGAGAAAAACTGACTACAAGATGGAAATGGCCACAGAAACAGACAACATTGTCTTTGTAACAAGCCCCTTGGAGCTTCCACATTCAAATATCTGAAGGCGTTAGTGACACATCATCTAATAAATACAGTAATAATTTAACAAATGCAGTTGCACAGTAATGTTATTTAGATGTGGTATATAACAATTACTTAGTACTTACTACAAAATAACTATTGTATTAGCAGATAGCAAGAAGTGCATGATTAATGAAAATAATCACAGCCCATACAGAAAGCAAGCACAAACCTTTGCCATAGTTCGGTAGGAGTATTCGGTGACTCCAGCAACATGTGGTGTTATAATAACATTTGAGAATTTCAGAATGGGGTCCTCTGGATCAAATGGCTCTGTCCAAGCAACATCAATTACCCAAACCACCTAGATGACCTGACTCAAGGTGATTGAACACAGCCTTGTAGTCCAAAAGGCCTCCTCTAGCAATATTGACCAGACACGAACCCTACATATGTAAAAACACCACTAACATTTAATTATTCAGTATTACTATAACAGCAAAACTTTTCGTAACAGAACCTGCTTGTGAATAAAATTTGTCACTATTGGAAGGCGATTGAGAAATGATGAACAAGTAAATCTGATCTATCATCTGCATATCGGTATGTCAGAATGAAATGAACATACCCTTTTCATCGCTGAGAGGAACATATCATCAACAATTCCAACCTACAAATGTCCACACTTTGTAACTAGAGCCGAATAAAGGCTGTCTGTCTAGAAGAGGAGAAGAAATAAACCAAGAGAAGAACTAACTGTTTCATTAGTTTGTAGCAAGCATGTTATGACTATGTCAGCTTCTCCAGCAAGTTCATAGATATCTTCTGGTCCACCTTTTTGATCTACAAGCCCGTCAACATCTGCACAAGGAATGTTTGAAGTGACAGGAGGAGCACGTAAAGAATTTTCATATAGGCATGATATAAGTAGCAGCTTACCACATGGCAATGAGCCTCATGACCAATTTCTTTTTAGTAGCAAGAATTTTTACACCAAATGGTTTTAGCCTCTTGGCAATTTCCACACCAATGGCCCCAAATCCTAGGATAAGGACCTAGACAGTAATCACTAATGCAATTAATTACACAGATGGGATATTCCCAAAGGAAAGTAGATCAGACAAGCAATTTCCACATGAAGGCCCAAGAGCATACTGTTTTGCCTAATATTGTTCTTCCTGTTGGACTTCCCAGGCCCTTCTGATGCACAGCAGCATCCATCAACTTCTGCAAAGTAATGCCCAAAGTCCAAAACATGAGTGGTTCATTATATATGAAAGCAGCTAATCTTAATTAATACAACGAAAACAAGTAATTAAATGTTTTTATTCTATTAAAAACACTTATGACAGAAACTAAATTAATGCCCTATCAAACTTCTACACAAGAATTTTTGCTGCTTTCATGAAAATGCATTCAAGTATTCAGTTTTGACAAATTTCATAGTATCTTCCGAACTAGAAATAACAAAACAGATGAACACTGTAAACTTCCAAGTTTCCCCTAGGCATACATGTTTATCTATCAAAACATAAAAGTGGAGATCAAAAACCAAAGCATGTAGAAAAACTACTTGTCTTTGTTATTCCCGTAGGATAGTATGGACTTTGAGTAAATATGTTAAATCAATGAGACTGCAGTAGTGAACAAAAATTCCTGCTTGCTTAAGGTACGTCTATAATCATTCGTGGACTATTGTTGAATGCACATGATGGGATTAGTCCTGATAATTTGCTTAGTTTCGATCCATGTTTTTGAGGCGTCGCCTAATCGTCGCCTAGGCGTCGCCTAGGCGCCAAGGCGTGCTCGAGGGCCTGGGCGTCGTCCTCGCCACGACCTCAGCCTGTATGGCGTCCGCCTCAGCAGATTAGGCGTCGCCTAGGCACGAATGGCGTCGGGCGGACGCCTAGAGCTCTCCAGCGGACGCCATAATCTAATTCGCAGGGAGGCGCGAATCGAGTGCGTGTCCGCTGGAAATCGGACTTGGCGCGCGAAGGGGCGAAATGATGACTGCGAGGAAAGGCGCTGAAAATGACCGCATGACCCATGAATCGACATCGCTGGCGCTGGAATTTGCGATTTCACGCGCTGGAAATCGACCCCGCTGAGCCATTACCATGCGAGGGGCGAGGGAGACCGGAGAGAGAGAGAGAAGGCGGCGGGCGGACCTCCTGCCCGCACGCTGCTCCTCCGCTTCGCCACTCGAGTCCACCGGCCAGCCTCCCCTTCCGAGAAGAAGAAGCGCCAGGCGAGGGGAGACCGGAGAAAGAGAGAAGGCGGGGCGGACCTCCTGCTCCGCCGCTTCCTCCTCCGCCGCCACTCGAGTCCACCGGCCGGCCTCCACCGAGAAGAAGCTGCCTCCGCTTCATGGCTCGAGCCCCTCCAAAGATTTGCCTCCGGTCATCTTGTTGCCGCTTTGTGGTATGCCCCCCGCCTACTCGCTTCGTGAATATAGTAATGCCTCGTATGCCCGCTTTGCTCCGCTTTTGATCTGAATATTGTATGCCTCGTTCTCGTGCTCTGCTATTGACCTCAATCGGAATATTGTATGCTCATCTTTGGATGCCTGTCCTGCCTCCTCCCTTCTCTAATATTTATTCTCGCACTCTGTTATCCGCTTCTGCTTTTCTTTGATGCTTGCTTTTTATATTATATGGGTACTCACATATACAAATGCTCGCTTGTGCTTGGGGCTGTCACACACCTGCTACAACACAAAGCATGAGATCTTTCTTTGATCCCAAGATCGATCCAGCAAGCAACATGGCAAGCACAGTTGAAGTACCTGAGTATGATCCCAAGACTGATCCAGCAAGGAAAGCAAAGTCCAATGATCCAGCAAGGAAAGCAAAGTCCAATGATCCCAAGACTGGATTTTGAGTGCTGAAACAGAGATTTGCACTCAGCCCTTTTGTGTCCTACACCCTTGTCCTTCACTCATGTTGTATGGCTTTGGTGTAGTTGACTAGTAATTAGAATGCTTTAGAGTCCAGTAGATTTCCAGACTTTCGGGTCTCTAAGTTTGTGGACTATTAGAGACAAACTATGATGTCATTTGTCATGCTCATGCATGAACTAATGCACTAAGCCACTAATGCTTGCTAATTTGTTGTATTGCCTCTTGTGTATTGTTTCTTATTTAATTCTCAGCAGCTGGTAACAATGTAACATGTTCATTTACATTTCTTCATGTCATAGATTGCCGAATTTTGGAATTGTCATGTAGTTTGCTTCAAGGGGGATGGATGCTACATGGGAGAAGAGCTTTTGGAAAGGGAAGAAAGGAACCTGGGCTCCAGAATTGGGAACAAACCAGGTATGTATGTGCTGCACTTACTATATAAAACTCTAGCTTACAGCGCCTTACAACATGTGTATGGCGTCGCCTAGGCGTCCGCCATAAACGCCTAGGCGTTGTGAAGGGGGTCGGGCGCCGCGCCTCGCCGCGGCGCCTCAAAAACATTGGTTTCGATGTTGTAACTTCGTACAATATTTAAAATGCTCTAGATAGTGGAAAAAAGGCCATGATGGTTCATTGAAGAGAGTCATCAGAAAACATGAAACATGTGAAGAGCAAATCCAATTTCCAATTTGTCAAAATTCAGAACTGCTATCCATAGAAACATACTTGCTTCCGCAGAACACCAAGGGTAAGATAGATTGCCATCTCTGCACAAGAGACTGCATTTCCTGTCATACTCCCAGGTATTCTTGCAACTTTGATTTTGTGTTCTGTTGCAGCATTTACATCAACACCTGATGGAAATCGTGAACTTAATATAAGAGAATTTAGTAATTCTGATATGTATTAATTAATATAGTACCAAAGTTATAGTCACCTTCTAACCCAACGCCATACTGCATAATAATCTTCATCTGGATTGCCTTCGCAATGATATCTGAATCTATGCGTCGATTCTTCACAGCACATATATGATAGTTTTGGATAACATCAGGTACCTGCTCAAGGCCCACTTCGTCTACCTGCAAATGGAATTGGATGGAATGGGGGGGCTTTCACATTCAAACTCCAGGCAATCAGCTTGCTGTTGTTCAGATGTGTTAAAAAGAAGAGGGGAGGAAGAGGTTCCCAAACCTCAATGAATGGATTGTCCTGCAAATACTCGGTGGTGTACCTCGTGGAAGCAGGGAAATATGGGCCACAGAATAGCACCCTTGTAACCTTGCTGCAGCCATTGCTTTTGATTGCACAAGCCACTGTTGAAACATGACGTGCAGTGGAGGAACAGCATGAACAAAACAACTTATGACATAATTAAAGCAATTGTTTCTACTGGGCTACCAAAAACACAAATGGTAACACCGCCTATCAATCAATTTGACAAGCTAAACAAGAAATTTCCAAAATATGGACTGGATGGAGGTGGCCAGACCAGATACTCTGCCTTCTGAAAATACTCATTTTCTCTACTCAGCATTTCACTGGACAGTGGACACAAATACTTCCATATTTCCTCCTCCACATCCAATTCCATTTCCCCGAAACCAATAGTTCTTGCAGGAACGGGTCGAACGGAACATCACCACCGACGCCATCAGCTCGTAACCACACCTCCACAGCAGGCCCAGGAATCACCGGACCAAAGAACCCGGCGAACCAAGAGGCACCCGAAGACGGAGGCTAACAAGGGCGGGCGGAATGCCGTATCTCGCGCTCGCGGCAGGAAAGGGGAATCGCCACCGCGGCTGCCTGCGGCAGCGAAGGCGGCGGCGCGAGGGAGCTGGTGTGCTGTGGCGTGTGTGGGTGTGGCCGGCCTAGCTGCCAATCTTGCTCCCGCCATTGAATATAGGAAAACAAAAGGCCTCTCAAATCTCAAACACCTTTCACCCTTTTTTCTTCCCTACAAAACTAGGTAGATCAACTAAAATTTCTTCCTAGTGCACTACCTTTTTATAAGGACTATAAGGGCTAGGGGTTCCTTCTTTATCTTTTATATAAAATTATTATTAGAAGGTAGCTTGGTTTATGTTTCCAAACATATTATTTTTCTTTTTGTGCCTAAAGCAACCAGAACAATTATTATTATTTTATATATATTCAAGCCTCCTAGACTTTGCGTGGTTGAAATGTGAACAATTACCATGGACCCTGATGCGATCGATCCATCAATATGGATTTGATAACGCTCCACTGCGGGCGTTAGTCCCGCGTCTGGACGCCGGACGCTACGCGGTCTTATAGGGTTCACGTATTTTACCCACCACATAAATATCCTTTTCGGTTCTATCTCGTAAATCTCCTCCGTCTCTCCATTTGAAGGAACACGGAGAGGAAGGATGTCCAGGACAGAACACGCCCAATGCGTGGCCGCAATGCTCCATTCACGCCCCACTCGTCGCCTCGGGTTGACGCAAGTGTGGAGATGTAGCATCCGGTTTTAAGAACAAAACTAGATACGCACCATATCTGAGTTTAGGAAGTCAAATCTCACATATAGCTACAAATAAAGGTAATATTAAAAGACAATGCTCAATATATAACATACTTAGTGTAAAAGATGTAACCTTAGATAACAAACAGCGAAAAGAGAACTCCGATCTTCGGGAGAAGACTCCAATTCTATAGGGACAACTAACTGATTGATCAGAACCCTAATTTCTCCAAACACTAGCAATCTGGTACCCATCCGGGATTTTACCAAAGATTTAAAAAGTAAAACAAGCGTAAGTACATGTCGTACTCAACAAATATAATATGGGGTTCATGAGACTCAAAAGGCTGACACTGATTTAACTGCGATTAGCTTTTAATGAGTCATCTTTTAGCAATTGGGTGGTGTGGCAGAACCGCCTAATCTAATGTCTCACAGGAGTACTTGTCTTCTATTAGACACTAAGTACTCAAGGGAGAACACCAAATTACGCAGTTTCGTCGGGCACACCCCAAGGGAGAACCTAAAAATTCATATTTTTTCATCAGGATCACAAATGAGAGAATAAAGCTTACATCATTCTTAATCATTTCTTACATCACTTTTATTACGACATCAGAGTATAATATTTATTATCATAACAGCGGAATATAATCATATTATCAGAGTTATGGACAATTTAATTGAACAGCGGAATATAAACATGTGAACAGAATTACAGCGGAACTAAATAAATATCTATCCATGGCATAATGAAGCAATGATATATAAAGTATGACAACAGATTATAAAACTTTCATTTATACAAACATTTAGTGAGAGTTATAAATAAAAACTACGATCACAGCGTAAAAGAATCCTCGCTGAGCCCACCAGGAGGAATCCACATACAAGGGTCAGCTCTAGCATCCACCTGTCACTTGCAACAGGGGGAGATAAAACCCTGAGTACTCAATTGTACTCAGCAAGACTTACCCGACAGGAGAAAAGAAAAGACTTCAAGGATATGCAAGGCTATCCGGCTTGTGGGTTTATTGCATTTGTAGGAAGCATTACTAAGTGTGCGTCCTTATATTCGATTTTTATTAGCAGTGTATTAGTTCATTAACTAACCATTCTATGTAAGCTCCTATGCTTCTTTCAAGCAGGTGGTAAGGAATCAGATTTCCTTTTTCCATCTTCCATCTTTTATCTTTCAGTTCTTACTACGGTGTTAGGCCATAGACAAGCTGTACTGAATTTCTCGGTGATCCGCGAATCAATGCCCCCAGCTAGGTACCCTGAAAACACACGCCCCGCTTGTACCCAAGACACAAGCAGGACCAACCCACTACCCTTCTGTCATGGGGTCCAGGTCCCCGTCCAAACTGTGACTCCAAGCCCCCGCCTCTGAGTCCCGGACTCAGTGCGGTGTAAGGACCTCCTAACCCAAAAACCACCCTGACAATCGGTCTGGACAGAGCCAGAACCCATGATAAGAGAGTAACAAGTCTTCCAAGCGTCCATACCCAAGTATGTGCTCGGAATAATAAGTCTATGACTTACCGAGAGTCTTATGCAACGGCCGATCCTTAACCGACACGGACAGGGAAAACAGTATAACCAAGCGATGCCCCATTGGTCGCAGGACACAACCTCTTACACCCACAAATACCCAAACCATATCGCTGCCCGGTCACCATTTTTCCTTTTCACCATTTATATTTTCCAAGTGATAATAATACAGTGATATATTTTCTCTCTCTCGCGAGTGACAGGCAATCACTCAACTTCTACCGGAGTCCTGTAGCATAGCAATCTACACGATCCTGTCATTCTAGTAAGACTCATAGGATAAAGATATGTATATGCAAGTGGGTTTCATTCAACTCCTTAAAACTTAATGCACAAATATAATTTAAAGTGCAGAAAAGTAGGAGTTATGCACCGGGGCTTGCCTGGGTAAAAGATAACCAAAAGTTAGCATTCTATCTTGGCGGCACGATCCTTGGCACCATCTTTTCAGCTACTCCAGTTGATACCATCGATCCACCGTCGTTCCTATTATGATATGCAATGCGATGCAATGCAAAGACATAATTAATCGACTGCAACCGTGACTCGTAAAATACAATTTACGTCTCTCAAGTTAACGAGCTAGTTCTAATGACGACCGTACTTAGGCTACATATCCATGTTGTCGAATAAGGCGTTACTTCCCAACAAATATTTTAGTTATATAAACCCAAGTTATTTCTTTATTTCATTCTACCGATTTAATCATTATTCAAAATAGGGCATCATTATCTATCTAGCAAACTAATTATTCAGGAACTACAAAAATTACAGTGAGCATCTAACAATATTAATAATTTACTATAAAATTTTTAGAGTCAACACTATCACCGATTTCTCACAAAAATTCCTACAAGTTCAGTTTTTAACAATATTAAACACTTTAAAATAATTAGAGCAACCCTAAAAACATACGGAACCTATGCAAACAAAACACCCTATCAGATAGATCATGATTTTAGAAACTCAACAAAACTAATTTGGCATTCTTATGATTTTTCTACGATTTACTACGAATTTTACAAGTTTCAGCCATTTAAAGGGATTAATAACAGTGATAAAAGGAAAAAAGGCTTAGCCATCCATTTTGGCCCAAGTCGGCCCAATCCGATGGGCTCGGAGGCCAGCCCACGCAGCCAACCGGCAGAGCGCAGCCAGAGCAGACCGCCCCATGCGGGCGTGCGGCCTAGCGCACAGCGCGCGCGGCCCAGGCACGGACGCAGGCCCATGGCCGAGTAGGACGCAAGGCCCAGCCGTCTAGCAGGCCGGCCCAAGAGGGGAGGCCCAGTGCGGGACGTCGATTTTTGCAAGAGAGACCTCATTGCCTTACTAATTCGCATTACGACTGTTGACGCTATTCATTTCAGTCACAAGTTTTGCATTCCGATCCAAAAATCATTTTCTACTCTTAGCTTTCTCCGTCCACTCAGCACACGGAGCAGAGGAGCATCGGCTGGCGGTCAATCCCGGCCAGAGAAGGCAAGGCAGTGGCGGAGCATCGGTCGTGAGGAGGCACGGCGGGGCGGGGCGGTGCCGTGGGGGATGGGTGACGCTGACATGGGGTGGCACCGCAGCAGGGAGTGACAGCATATCACCGGCACCGGCGCGGGCGTGGGGTGCGGACCACGATGGAGACGCGGTGCGAAACCCGGGCGCGTACGGGCGAAGGCCACGGAGACGTCGGTGAGGAGGCACGACAACGGCGCTGCAGCACAAAGGAGAGGAGGTGAGGTGGAGCCACGCACGACAAAGCCATACTGGCACGGACGGGCAGCGCCAAGGGAGCTGCAGACCAGCATGAGGCCATGGGGTGCGCACGCGCTCGTAAGAGACCAGGCCAGGGACGACGACGGATGGCGCGACCACAGTGGCCATGCGGTGGTGCGGCATGTCGGGGCAAGGGAGTGGACGCTAGGGTACTGAGCGCAGGGGAGGAAGAGGAGGGGGGCGCCGGTGACTACGGGCATGGGCGCACGAGTGGGGCAGTGGTCCAGAGCGGACTGGGGGCTCACGCGCGGGGAGGGCCAGCACGGGAGCAGCCGCATGTGCCATAGGAGGCCGCCCAGAGTAGCTGCTGCAGACGTGGTCGGACGGGACACGCGACGCGGCGGCACGCCAGTATGGTCGGGGCGTGTATACCGTGAAGGAGGTGCTCGGAAGGGCAGTGTAGTGGAGCACACGCGCACACGCGAAGGGAAGGGAACGACGGGTGGAAAGGAGGCACAGCGACGATGGCCCAGCGACGGCGCTCCTCCTCGACATAGCAGGAAAGGAGAGGGAGGGGAAAAAGCAGCACGCGGCTTGGAAGAGCAAGCAAAAACAGTGGCAGAGAGGGCAGAGGACAGTGGCGTAGAGAAAAAAAGGCGAGAAGACCTGAGCGAGCTCGTTCGAGCACGTGGTCCGGTCGGTGAATCAGAAAAGGGCTTGGCGATGCAACAACGATGCTTGGCTTCACGGGCAAGAACAGAGAAACTTGATTGGAGAGAAGCAAGTGAGCAGCGGAGCTAGACGGCTTGGCATAGCAGAGGAGACAAGGACAAGCAGAGGCAGATAACAGCTCGGCCATCTTCTTCATAAACATGGCGTGGGCAGGACAGCCTGGCACAACGTGGCCGGTAGGGCCAGGCTAGACAGCGACGCGTCCCATCATCACTGCGACCGAGGCCATGGCTTTGTGTAGCGCCATTCAAGATGATGTGATGACGCGGGCCAGAGCAGGCAGCAATGGCAGGACCGACAGCGGTGCAGCAGGCCTGGATGCGGCGTGAGATGGCAGGAGCACAGCACAGAACAAGGCAGTGGCAGTGACCAGGCTGGCCAGAACGACGTCACGCACGCTTTTAAAAGCGAACCAAAAACAACTGACTAATGCAATGAAGGCTCAAGTACACACTTTGATGCAAAAAATCGTACCAAAACATGGAACTAAGATTTAGAAAATTTTGTGAGAATTGTTGCCCGACATTCCTAAATATGTTTACGCACTTAATAATTTAACTTGGACATTTATTTGAGTCCACAAAACCGAGTCACACAGGATTCTCTTATCACTTCAAGTATGTTTTAAATCAAAAATCCGAGAAACTCGCTTTGGAAATTTTTTTAGACCTAAATCTCGATGCTAAGCAAGCTCGTAACACCAGAGGTGTTACAACCAACCCCCCTAAAAAGAATCTCATCCCGAGATTCAAAGCAAGAATCAGAAGAGAGGAAACGCGATTACATTATGTAGATCAGGGTTTACACGAAAGATTACATGACTTCGAATGCTAAACCACACAGGGATTTTGGGATACATGGTTCAGAGCAACCTAATCCAACCGAGACTTAATCCAGAAGTCGAGATAGACGAGGACAATGGAGAAACAGCAGGAAGATGATTATCCAAAATATGGCATAGGTCCAACAGATACAGAAACAGGAGACTGAGAAGTCAAACATCATGAACCCTAAAACCGAACTAACCAAAGGAAACTTGAACTCCTTCGATGAACCAGATCATTTCTTCTTCTCAGATTACACCATCACCTCAGACTGATGAACCTAGCTCCACAATAACGACTAGATCTCATAGCTCTGCTCCAAATGCGAGGGGAATCGAGATGAAGAAGAGCAAGGACCAATGGTATCTTATAGTGGCGAACAGAGGTGGAGCGCAACACCCCAGAAGTGGAGGCGGCATGGATGGCATACACAGATGGTTCATACAGTGGGGATAGAGTCAGCCATGGTGTGCTCCTTGCATGAGTGGGCAAAGGATAAGGGGAGGACAGGAGAGGAGAGGGGTCCACTCGACGAGGCAGGCATGCGGGCGGACGTGTTCCCAAAAGAAGAGAGAAGGGAGGGGGAAGGGGGGGTCCGGTATGGGGATGGGGCGCGGGGGTCGAGAGCCGACCGGATGCTGGGAAAAAGGAAAAGCACACAGTGCACAAGGACGGCGAGTGCGGCACGATGCCATGGCCACGCGAAAATGGGGTGCTAATGGGCCCGACACAGACGGCGTCCGTAGGGCACGCAACGCAATAACCTAGCATGCGTAGTGCGGTCAACTAAACACAGGACTTGGGACATGACGTCCACGCCGGCTTTTACAATCACTCCCGACTACCTGAGGTTAACTTTCCTTTCTTCTTTTTCTTTCCCTTCCTTGACCACACTATGTACCAACCTTTGTATAAACTAAAATCACTACATACACGCTTCCTCCAAAACCACCTCCTCTTGTTTACTAGAGAGAACACTATTTCATCAACCCATTGTGGATTTCCCGTATGAACACCTGAATATTCCCAAGAAATATTTTGTAGCAAAAGCGGTACGTCGGTGTAACTTGGTAAAGGTACTTGGTCAACAACCTCGATACCAGCGCGTGTCGAGCAGCGTCACCATGTGGCAGCTGTTCCACACGGAGCCCTCAGTTTCGTCGTGGCACCATAAGCTTTTAACCAGGCAACTATTACCAACTTACACGCCATGAAGGCGGTGGGGTCATAGACCATAGAATAAGAGAGGTATTGCAAGGGAAGATTCAAACAACAAGGGACAAGGAATTCAAATCCAACGATGGATTTATTTTAAAGAGATTCAAGTGTTCTGCTGGAACATCTACAATTAGTCGATACAGTGTCCTATGTTATCCAATCATGGCTGGTTTGCTAACCTTTGAATGGTAACTTCTCTTGTAACCCCCTTAATATCGTCCTTGAAAACTCCAAGCACATCTCATGAAACTTAAGGGTAGACGGACGCAATAAACACAGCAAAATAAATAAAATGCACATTCCAATGGTCTTATATGGGTACATCATACCGGCATTCAGTCTCCCATTCATGGCACATCATTCATCTTCCCTACTAGCGGCCGATCTCAACAGCTACGGACGAAGAACAATGGCAAGAGTACAATACCAGAGGACAACGACGAAAAGCACTACAACTACGGGTACAGCATCCCAAGGCAACTAATCTACTCAGGACCATGCATCTTCATTCCTGGGCTCGGTGGATTTCTTCTACTACCCTGGCTACAGATCTACCTCTTCTCTTGGCAGTGGCTGAGTGAGAGGAACCAAGGGTTCTACTTCTAACACTTCTGAGGGTGGGGGTGCTGGCGGTGCTACAACATCGATTCTCCTTCTTTCTGGTGGGTGGACAGGGATTCCCTCCATGATCAAGGGATCCTACCGTTCGGCAGCCAGAGCCCTTCGCTTGGCCCTGGTGACAAGATAGGCCTCACCCAGCTGATGGACATGCCGATCTTTAGCCTCCTTTAAGGCTTCTAATATGGCAGTCTCCCGAGTTTTTGTGGCTGCCGCACTGGCATGCGCTTTGGCAAGTTGCACCTAGAGCATCCTGGAGAAGATCTTGGCTTCCTCGACTTGACAGAGGCATGTCCTTAGCTCCAAGGCTTGCCGGTCATACTGCTCATCCAGAGCAAGTAGGTATGTGGTCAAGTGCACCACGGTAGGACTGTCCTCTTGTGCATCTCGCCCTTGCAGAGCCACCATGCGAGCCCTCCATCCCATCGATTCTTGTCCAAAGGTGGAAAGAACCTCATGGGGGTACGAGCATTGGGATGTTCATAGATCTGGCAGAGGTACCGCAAGGCTTTGCAGGCCACAACCTGGTAGGTGCCGACGAAGCGAAACCCGGTTGCGGTCACATTTTAGGCTTCAGTGAGGTCGAGGAACTCTTCACTCTTCCCGATGTAGATGGTAACCTCACACCGCTCGGTGCCATGCTTCTCATACTCACGGCCCTCATACTCGGGACGATCTTTGACTCCGAGCTTTTGTAGGGTGGCATGCAGGATTCTAGAAAAACCCTCAACGTTCAGGTAGTAACTACTAAACCAGACTCCTGCCATTCCTGGCGATGGTTGTGAGGAAGGCTGAGCGAAAAGCTTGCTCAAAGGAAAAGCTAAGCGAGCTAAATTGTATCAAGTGGTGGTACCAATGGCTAAGCCAGATCCTGCTTATAAAGGCAGAGCGGACAGTGGTCCTGACACAGTCCACCACGGTTCCTGCACGCGATCACTACGAATGAATCGACCAAAATTCCACATGTTCGAGGTGAGCGATGTTCAAGGCCATTACTGACTAGTATGACGGCAGGGCAAGTGTCCAACAAGAGCGCAGAAAAGAGTATGAGAAGACATGGGTCACAACTGGCATGAAACACGGGCGAACGCGGAGCATGAAGCCACAGTGTAGAAATAACTCCAGAACAGGAACGAGACAGTCGTGCACAGTACGACACGTGTGGCACCTATGGAGGGCGTATCTGCAAACAATACGAGCGCTATAATGCACAAACATGATATGCATGAATGCACATCCTATACATCCTTCCACTGTTGTCGACATATAGGGCAACCGTTCTTAGATTTTGGCACATCGTTCTCTCCTTGTAACTAGTCGATACTATCGGACTATGCTCGGGTCAGTGTACCTATAGAAAAATTGATTAAGCCTACCTAAGTCAGTAGAGTGCCATCTATCCTAGATACATAACCATAGTAATAGGGCTACTTATATAACTTCGCATAAAATCATCCTATTCTTTGAAAAGAATTTGTTGTCAAATTTTATTTTAGGGAAGGTTTTCGAAGCTTTATTTCCTCAGTTATGCTCTAATACCACATATGGCAGAACCGCCTAATCTAATGCCTCCTAGGAGTACTTGTCTTCTATTAGACACTAAGTACTCAAGGGAGAACACCAAATTACACAGTTTCGTCGGGCACGCCCCAAGGGAGAACCCAAAAATCCATATTTTTCCATCAGGATCACAAATGAGAGAATAAAGCTTACATCATTCTTAACCATTTCTTACATCACTTTTATTACGACATTAGAGTATAATACTTATTGTCATAACAACAGAATGTAATCATATTATCAGAGTTATGGATAATTTAATTGAACAGCGAAATATAAACATGTGAACAGAATTACAGCAGAACTAAATAAATATCTATCCATGGCATAATGAAGCATTGATATATAAACTATGACAATAGATTATAAAACTTTCATTTATACAAACATTTAGTGAGAGTTATAAATAAAAACTATGATCGCAGCATAAAAGAATCCTCGCTGAGCCCACTAGGAGGAATCCACACACAAGGGTCAGCTCTAGCATCCACCTGTCACCTGCAACAGGGGGAGATAAAACCTTGAGTACTCAATTGTACTCAGCAAGACTTACCCGACAGGAGGAAAGAAAATGCTTCAAGGATATGTAAGGCTATCTAGCTTGTGGGTTTATTGCATTTGCAGGAAGCATTACTAAGCGTGCGTCCATATATTCAATTTTTATTAGCAGTGCATTAGTTCATTAACTAACCATTCTATGTATGCTCCTATGCTACTTTCAAGCAGGTGGTAAGCAATCCTTTTTCCATCTTTCATCTTTTATTTTCAGTTCTTACTACGGTGCTAGGCCATAGACAAGCCGTACCAGATTTCCCGATGATTTGCGAATCAATGCCCCTAGCTAGGTACCCCGAAAACACGCGCCCCGCTTGTACCCAAGGCACAAGTAGGACCAACCCACTACCCCCCTATCATGGGGTCCAGGTCCCTGTCCAAACTGGGACTCCAAGCCCCCACCCTTGAGTCCCGAAATCAGTATGATGCAAGGACCTCCTAACCCAAAAACCACCCTGACAGTCGGTCCAAAAAGAGCCAGAACCCATGACAAGAGAGTAACAAGTCTTCCAAGCGCCCATACCCAAGTATGTGCTCGGGATAATAAGTCTGTGACTTGCCTAGAGTCTTATGCAAAGGCCGGTCCTTAACCGACACGGACAGGGAAAACAGTGTAACCAAGCTATGCCCCGTTGGCCGCAGGACACAACCTCTTACACCCACCAATACCCAAACCATATCCCTGCCCGATCACCATTTTTCCTTTCCACCATTTATATTTTTCAAGTGATAATAATACAGTGATATATTTCCTATCTCTCGCGAGTGATAGGCAATCACTCGACTTCTACCGGAGTCCTATAGCATAGCAATCTACATGATCCTGTCATACTAGTAGGACTCATAGGATAAAGATATGTATATGCAAGTGGGTTTCATTCAACTCCTTAAAACTTAATGCACAAATATAATTTAAAGTGTAGAAAAGTAGGGGTTATGCACCGGGGCTTGCCTGTGTAAAAGATAACCAAAAGTTAGCATTCCATCTTGGTGGAACGATCCTTGGCACCATCTTTCAGCTACTCCAGTTGATACCATCGATCCACCGTCGTTCCTATTATGATATGCAATGCGATGCAATGCAAAGACATAATTAATCGACTGCAACCGTGACTCGTAAAATACTATTTACGTTTTTCAAGTTAACGAGCTAGTTCTAACGATGACTGTACTAAGGCTACATATCCATGTTGTCGAATAAGGCGTTACTTCCCAACAAATATTTTAGTTATATAAACCCAAGTTGTTTCTTTTTTTCATTCTACCGATTTAATCATTATTCGAAATAGAGCATCATTATCTATCTAGCTAACTAATTATTCAGGAGCTACAAAATTACAGTGAGCATCTAACAATATTAATAATTTACTGTAAAATTTTTAAAGTCAACACTATCACCGATTTCTCACGGAAATTCCTACAAGTTCACTTTTTAACAATATTAAACACTTTAAAATAATTAGAGCAACCCTAAAAACATACAGAACCTATGCAAACGAAACACCCTATCAGATAAATCATGATTTTAGCAACTCAACAAAACTAGTTTGGCATTTTTATGATTTTTCTACGATTTACTATGAATTTTACAAGTTTCAGCCATTTAAAGGGATTAATAACAGTGATAAAAGGAAAAAGGCTTCGCCATCCATTTTGGCCCAAGTCGGCCCAATCCGATGGGCTCAGAGGACAGCGCACGTAGCCAACCGACGGAGCGCAGCCAGAGCAGGCCGCCCCACGCTGGCGCGTGGCCCAGTGCACAGCGCGCGCGGCCCAAGCGTGGATGGAGGCCCATGGCCGAGTAGGACGCAAGGCCCAACCGGCTAGCAGGCCGGCCCAAGAGGGGAGGCCCAGTGCGGGACATTGATTTTTGCAAGTGAGACCTTGTTGCCTTACTAATTCGCATTACGACTGTTGACGCTATTCATTTCAGTCACAAGTTTTGCATTCCGATCCAAAAATCATTTTCTACTCTTACCTTTCTCCCTCCACTAAGCACATGGAGCAGAGGAGCACCGGCCGACGGTCAATCCCGGTCGGGGAAGGCACGGCGGTGGTGAAGGACTGGCCACGGGGAGGAATGGCGGGGCGAGGCGGTGCCATGGGGGATGGGTGACGCCGACATGGGGTGGCACCACAGCAGGGAGCGGCAGCACGGAGGCACAGCACCGGCACCGGTGTGGGCGTGGGGTGACGCAGGCGCATACGGGCGAAGGCCATGGAGGCATCAGTGAGGAGGCGCGGCAACGGCGCTGTGGCGCAAAGGAGAGGAGGCAAGGTGGAGCCATGCGCGACAAAGTCGTACTGGCATGGACGGGCTGCGCCAAGGGAGCTGTAGACCAGCACGAGGCCACAGGGTGTGAACACGCTCACAAGAGACTGGGCCACGGACGATGATGGACGGCGCGGCCACGGTGGCCACACGGTGGTGCGGCATGCCAGGGCAAGGGAGCGGACGCCAGGCTACCGAGCGTAGGGGAGGAAGAGGAGGGGGCACCGGCGACTGTGGGCACGGGCGCACGGGAGGGGCAGCAGTCCAGAGCGGACCGGGGGCTCGCACGCGGGGAGGGCCGACATAGGAGCGGCCGTAGGTGCCGCAAGAGGCCGCCCAGAGTAGCGGCTGCAGGCGTGGCCGGACAGGACGCGTGGCGTGGCGGCATGTCAGCATGGTCGAGGCGTGCGGACCACGCAGGAGGTGCTCGGAAGGGCAGTGCAGTGGAGCACATGCGCACACGCAAATTTTAGGGTGTTACAATTCTACCCCCTTAAGATGAATCTCGTCCTCGAGATTCAGAAGACGTCGACTAGGAGATAGGGATACTTCGTCTTTGGATTCTTCTTTACTTCCTCGTGTAGTTCCATCTTCTTGATAAGGATCCCACTTTACTTTGTATACCTGTTAACCTTACTCCAAGTATCTTGCCAAACTGATTCTAAGATTTTGACAGATACGCCAAACAATACTCAGGTAACTCCAATCACTAGACCATTTTTTTCTTTTTAGTCCATAATATCAATTCTCTTTCTTAAAATATTCACCTTCCAACGGAGCCTGACGAATCTCTTGGTCAGAAGGAGATTCTACTACCTATCTTCAAAACATTAAGGATTCTGGTTAAGTTGCTCTAACCTTGAATACAATTCGTAGTCCTTGGTGTTACCCGAACCTTCTTAGCACAATTCTCCATTGCTAAGGGCATCGGCCATGACTTTAATCCTTGAAGTGATAGCACTTTTCTAAGTCATAATCAATTTCATTCCAACGAGGATATCACAAGCTCAAGACCATCTTAGTGAAGATGTCATGTAGATTCTTGTGATCCTCCTGGATGCCACTTTTATGCCCAAGTAGATAGTACCTCCATGCTCCACAATGGATGACTCCAGATCATACTTCAGATGTTCCATCTCATGCTTTCTTGCATAAAGCTCTACTTTTCTTTTTGCATAAGGACACATCCCACATCTTGATAGGGTGCATCACAATGGATATAAAGTTCTTGTCCTGATTTGGAAAAGCTAATATATAGGTTTTACTTCAACCTTTTTTTTCTTTACTCCTTTCAATACTTAGCTGAGGTCTCTTGATCCAAGCAAACTTAAAATCTTATTCAATATCTTGGTGGTCTTGGATAAACCTCCCTTGAACCTCTAACCAAACCGCATTATTAAAAACTCTGAGTTTCTCTCACATCTTTGATTGGATTCCAATTAACTCTCTTCAATCCAAACCTTCTTGTCATGCTTAGTATTTCGTTGGGATTTCCTAAGACTTCGTAGAACGAACTATAGTGGTTATATATCTCATTCCTATGTCATCAATGCCTACTTATCTTGGGTATGTTGATGATTGGACTCCCAACTGAGGATAGCTCGAATTATAGAGCCATATTGACAAATGCCTCAATTCCTCGTAGATGATCTAATAACTTATCAACCGAGCAAAGGATACATACTCTGGATGATGAAGCCCTTAAGTGGTATACATCCTTTGGGTACCACCTTTCTTATCAGATTAACCGATTCTTTCAAGTGAGAGCTAGAGAGCATAACTGAACTTCATATGGCACCTTGAGCATTCGGACCCTTCTTAGTTAGATAGTTGGCATAAGCATGATTGTCTATCTTATTAATCTCCTCCAAAGGTATTTGTTCCTCCAAAGGTTTTGATCCTAGGACCTGTGGGTTATGGGCCCACCACGCTTTCGCTGCGCAAACTAGAACGTATGATACTTTATCTTGCAAATTCTGCAACTTGGCTACCCCCCTTAAGAAAAATTAAAATAGGGCACACAAAAAGGGTAGCTTGCACCTTCTTTCAGATGAGCTAATTAGTATCAAGACATTCTGACATCCCAATGATACTCTTGTGTATGGGCAAGAACAAGAAATCTAAAATTCCATGCGAACAGAAAAACAACAACGTAGTAAAATAGCTGTAACTCTCATTTTTTTTATCCAATGAAGTTGTAGCTTAAACTGTTGGAAAGCTTATAAAATTCTCCACAACTTCCTTATAGAACACTTTTCCAAATTCCGCAGTTTATGTAGTCGAAATTAGTGCACAAAAGAAACTACTCTAGGCTTCAGACACCACAGGTGCATCGTCTTGTGATTTTCATCACTCCATAACCAAAATAGCTATTAGGGTGATTCTTATGGTCAGTGAAAGATATTGAAGTTCAATATTGTATAGAATTTCTCTATGATTTTTGGTAGTTCGAAAATAGAAATATAAGCCGATAAAGATAGGTTGCTCTGAAAGACATGATAGAGAAAACAGAAGATAACCAAAACCTAACTATTTATTTCATTAATCCTTATACCTTAGGCCTATGAACTAAATGAAATTGTGGGAACACCCAACAAGATCATTGCAATCATTACAAAGATTCAAAATAAGCATAAGCATAATGACAATTTAACAAAGCACTAAAGGTGCATAATTCAATCATTGACTCAACTTGCGATACTATCGTCCTTATTGTACTAGGGGTAACAATCCTAAGACTCATCTTCAGATTACGCAAGAAGTTGGTGAGGAACAGTTCTTAAAGCACATCGAACCAAGGAGTGAAGATGAGAATAAAGACTTTAAAATAAGCACTAAGGTAGAGATGAATAGCAATGGTAGAGATATAGTAGAGAAGAAAATATCAAGGTTCATAGAGCAAGGGTTTTTTTAACAACTTCTAAACCTTAAAACGACCAATTTATACTAGACTTACGTCCTACAGTCAGCATTGTTCTGATACCACTTTGTAGCACCCGATTTTAAGAACAAAACTAGATATGCACCATATGTGAGCACATGAAGTCAAATCTCACATATAGCTACAAATAAGGGTAATATCGAAAAACAATGCTCAATATATAACGTACTTAGTATAAAAGATGTAACCTTAGATAAAAAACAGTGAAAAGACAACTCCGATCTTTGGGAGAAGACTCTAATTCCACAGGGACAACTGACTGGTTGATCATAAGCATAATTCCTCCAAACTCTAGCAATCTGGTACCCATCCGGGACTTTTCCAAAGATTTAAAAAGTAAAGCAAGCATAAGTACATGTCATACTCAACAAATATAACATGGGGTTCATGAGGCTCAAAAGGCTGACACTGGTTTAACTACAATTACCTTTTAATGAGTCATCTTTTAGCAATTGGGTGGCAACAAGTTTATCACAAGCCCATGTAAACACATGATCAGGTAAACATGAATAATGAATAGCATAAACAGTAATCATTAGTGAGCATCTTTATCATCAGTGTTCATCATCTATTCTGTAAGGGTCTCAGGCTGCTCGTGACCATGAGCACGACTGATATACTTGTTTTACACTCTACAGAGGTTGTACACTTTCACTATGAGTCGTGATTTACCCTTTCACCCGAGGTGATCAGCCTCTTGACCCACTACCAAGGAAGATCGGTAGGGTTCACTATGAAGCCTTTTAAAGGGTCGTCTAACAAGTTAGATCCATTAGATTCACTCGGCAAACAGATGTAGAGCCCCCCTTCCCGATGGCACAATAACGTGCAGCGTATACACAAGGGGATAGAGGTTGTACTATACCCGATTTGTCCAGCCATTCTCACGCCAATAAAGGTAACAACTAACAAGCTAGAAAAGGTCCTCATACTGAGCTAAAGTCAGAGCCATATAGCCCTCACAATTGTACCGTAAGTCTCGGATATTCGCTTACAGATAAGTCCTTAGGGAGAGGAATCTAGAGCACCATAAAATAGCCCAATGCTCTAGCCCACTTGTTTCATGTTACTAAAAATCATCCCTTAGTGTTTATTGCATATACCATTAGTCAAGTTACAAGATCATGACTTTAGTTGAGCACTAGCATTATACTATTCAATGCAATAACCCATACGTAACAAGGAATCCAGGATATTAAATAGTTAGGCAACTTACTACAGTTGCCAAGGTAGACACATGCATATTAAAGTAAATAGGACAACAAGAAAGATCCCATGCTATACTTGCCTTAAAACTCAGATCTTCTTCTAGTCTAAATCTTCAAAGATCTGTTTCTTGATTCACCATGTATAGGTCACAAACTGGACATGTTCATAAAGCACCACACAAACATCCATTCAATCATACACGAAGCAAACAATAGAACTAAATCAGAACAGTACACCAAACATAATAAACAACAAGTAAAAATATTTTAAAGATGTTCTAGATGTCGCTACGAACACACAGACACAAAAAGCACGCTAATCATAACTACGGTTGTAAAGAAACGACTACAGGGTTTTATATTATAAAAGAAAAGAGAGGACTATAAGCTTGATTTATGTTAATTAGGAAAAACTATGTGAGTGGCATTAATTTAGATTAAACAAATCATATTTATACTTAAAAACTGAGTTGAAGCTAATCATATTTTATTTATAAATATTTTGATATCATTTATGCCAATTCAACTTTAACATGCAAATACATACCGACATGTGAGAACATCTAATCAATTTTGATATGTGTGTTTAGACTAAACATATTATAATTTAGAAACATTTATGTTAGCAACTAGTCATGTTAAAACTTATTTGCAAAAGAGCAGTGTATATAATTATGTTGCTTCTATTTATAAATACTAGTTGCATGCATATTAATCAAATTAATATTTAAGCATATATATATAAGTCACTTGACATGAAAAATGACTGACACTAGCATGTAGATCACATCGATACGAATCTAACGCAATTGGAGTGACTCAAAAAAGACTTAAAACGAATATACGACGATGATATTACGAACTAGTGATAATTTCATAATTACCTCGTCTTCATCCTTTGGCCTCCCGTACAGCCACCACATGACCATGGCAACAGTAGCTGCGTAGGGGTGGGCTCAACTTGTTGCACGAAGGAGAGGATGGCCGGGCTGGGCAACGCGACGGCGACGGCGACGGCGACGGCGACGGTGAGAGAAGGAGGAGAAAAATCTAATTTATTACACGACGGATTTACCAAACTAGGGGCTCGCCTTTTGATAGTTTTAGTGTGCTTTGCTCAAGGGGTTGGTACATATTTATAGGGAGAAAAACTCTCCACATCTACATCAACTAACAATATAGTACTAATTAATGTTGCACTTCCACATTTACTAATGGACCTAAATAATCATTAAAGCCCATTAGTAAATAAATGCATGGGCCTTTGAGATTTATTAGGATTTTTGCACATAGGCTTTGAGAGTTGGTTAGAAAATGAGATATATTATTTATTTACGGAATTAATTAATTTCACGAATAAAATAATTCTAAAAAAGACTAGAATTGATATTTAAACCACGAAAAATACTTCGAGACCTCCAAAAATTTGGGGAAATTTTTTAGAGACACTTTGAAACATGATGAACTCAAATAAAGTATTTGGAGCTCATGAAAAGATTATTGTGAACATGGAACATAAAGATTAATGTGAAGGAGGTAGGAATTAAATTCCAGAAAAAGCTGAAAAATTCCTATAGATAGATATTCGTCTCCTAAACATATGTTAAAAAAACACATTTTGCACATAGAAACACAAGGTGCGACCGGTATGAATGCAACAAACACGTTTCTACCTTAAGATAAATTTTAATCTAATGAAAATTTATTATTCCCCCATGTTTTCATGAGCATAAAAATACAAAATTAAATCATTTTAACTCTATTTCAAGAGAAGCAAATTTTAGGGTGTTACAAGAGATCAAGCCGGCGCTCTCTCTCCCTCTCCCATTTGCTCGCCCTCACTCCTCTCCCTCTCGCTCTGCTCGAGAGTGCAGGCACTGAGCGCCATGGCCACCCACCCCGCTTCCATGGTCGCCACTAGCTCCCGTGCCTCCGAGCACGCTCTTCCTTGCAACCTCCATCCAAACCGACCACCCCATCGGCTTTCTCACCCCCCGTCGCAGCTCGCACGCCTCTTCGCTGGCCTCAACTGCCCTGTTGAGCTCTCCCGCACGCTGCTGCCGAGCTCCGTGCCACTGACATCTAAGCATCACTGCCGGTGAGCCGCGTGTTGCCGCCAAGCTCTACGCCATCAGATCCATGCCACCGGTGAGCTCTGCACTGGCGACCTCCGTGGTGTCGAGCTTCGTGCTAGCGTCAAGCTCCGCGTCGGCGAGACTCGATGCCCAAGCAGCAAGAAGATGTTGCGCTGAAAAGCGCATGTTGCAAGCGTATGTTTCAAGTGTTTTAGATGTTTCATATGCATGTTGCAAGTGTTTCATGTGGATTTTACAAAAGTAGATTGAAATGTTGTATATGTTGCAATGGCTATACATATGTTGCAAGCGTATGTTACATGTGTTTTATCTGGGTGTTGCATATGTTTTACACTTATGTTGCAAGTGTTTCATCTAGATATTGTATATTTTTCACACATATGTTGCAAATGTTGCATCTAGATGTTGCATATGTTTTGCAATGGCTGCACACATGTTTTCCTCGTGTTTCAGATATATCTTGCAAGTGTTTCAACTGTATCGGATGCATATTGTAGTGGGACCCATCTGCAGTAGTCGCCTGCTGCAACTGCTGGGCCTGCCTGCATGCACGTGGTGTGGAGGGGGCGTGAGCGGTAGGTGCGCGAAACCATGTGGGCGCAGATCAAGACAAAGTGGTGCGAGACACGGAGCGTCGTGGGACACTATATGAAGCAGGCATAGCAGCATGCCTAGGTGAAGCAGGCGCGGACTTCCGAACGCTAACCCCCATCCGGACGCTAGCCTTTCTGATATGGATTACCTTTATACAGCTAGGGTTAGTTATTAGCTACAGCTAAAAAATAGTCTATATTAGTTGGACGTTGAAAACTGGGTGGAATCCAAACATGCTAGTTTTTAAGCAGTTTCTTTGTGTCAGTTTTTGCGAGATTCTTAAAAACTAAGCTGTTGATATCCGGTTTTTGTTAGCTTTTTTTTGTGACTGTAAGCAATAAATGAAGCCAGATTCTTAAAAACCGGAGGAACCAAACACCCTATCAGTTTTTACTCCGAATTTAGATTTTAAAAACTATTGGCAAAAACTAGTTTGTAAGAATAACTCATCTAGGCCTTGTTTAGATTGGAGTCAGGAATCAGTATTTGGCACTGTAGCACTTCGTTTGTATTTGACAATTATTGTCCAATCATGGCCTAACTAGGCTCAAAAGATTCGTCTCGTAATTTACAATCAAACTGTGTAATTAGTTATTTTTTTTATCTACATTTAATAATCCATACATGTGTCCAAAGATTTGATGTAATGGAGAGAGTGAAAAAACTTGCAATCTCAACAAGGCCCTAAGACTGACTCCAACGATGAGGACGCAAACACAAGACCTATTCCTTGATTTGGGTCCGGCACAGGGAAAAGGTCACAACCCAAAACTTCGCCTTCTCCAACCGAACGCCTCGCCGACCCCTCCACTCTCGAGCACCCCGCCCCAGCACCCCGAGCACCCCGCCCCTCCCTGCCGCCGGCGCCCCTCCCCTCCCGTTCTTCTTCCCCGGCGCTCCCTCCCCTTCTTCTTCCCTGGCCCTCCCTCTCCCGGCCGGATCCGGCCCTCCCTCCCCTTCTTCTTCCCCGGTCGGATCTGGCCCTCCCTTCTAGCCCTAGATATTTCTGCCATGGCTGCTCCGGCGAGGTCGTGCCCGAGAGCTCCGGCGAGCGGGTGCCCGCACGCCCTAGCCGCGCTCGGAGAAGCCGCCATGGCCGCCCGCCACGCCGTCCGTGGCCCCGAGCCGAGGAGCCCTACGCCGGGGCCACGCCGAGGAGCACCCCGGCCGGATCTGGCCCTCCCTCCTCTTCTTCTTCCCCGGCCGGATCCGGCCCTCCCTCCCCTTCTTCTTCCCCGGGCCTTCCGGTGGCGGCCGGATCCGGCCCTCCCTCTCCCGGATCCGGCTCTCCTTCTCCCGGATCCGGCCGGTGGCGGGCGGTGGTGCGTGGTGGTGGCGGTGGCGGTGGCCGGCGGCTGTGGTGGTCGTGGTGGCCGTCGTGCTCTACTTCTTCCACCCACCCCCACTACTGCGTCCACCCGCCGCCACCCTTTGTCGGAGCCGAGCGCGGCCAGAGCCGAGCTCCTCACCACCGCCGCCGTGCTATGCTTCTCCTCCACCCACCACTGCTATGCTCCCCCGCCGGCGCCACGGTCCCGCCTCGTCGTCGTGGAGGCGCCGCGGTACCGGACCAGCAGCAGCTCGCGTGGAGGAGACGCAAAGGGACAGAGAGAGGACGCAAGTTTGGGTAGCGTGTTGCCTCCGACGCAAAATGCCTCCCGTGTTTGGGTACTCCGCTGGAGGGCTTTTTTTGACCGCAAAGCACTGTTCACTATGCATTCGCCGTGGTTTGCCAACACCGTTGGAGACGGTCTAAAGCCGTAAGATTCCCTAAAAAATAGTTAACAAGTACTAAGATGGGTGCCACTCTGACCTCGGTGGATGCGCCAGCCTCGGGTCTCGGTGCAGCGGTGGTGGGCGCACCAGACAGACTTCACCGACACCGCGGCGGCATCTCGGCGCAGAGGTGGCCCCACGCCGCTAGCGCGGCATCTCCAACGTCTATGGCTGTTTTATTTTTTGTTTCTTAAATTGATTTTCACTGCCCGATGGATGCTGAGGCCGTCAGTAATGTCCTGAGATCAACTACTTCGATTTTTTAGAAAGTGCCCGTGTTCCACGTGAATACGACATTAACAAAGAGAGCCGTGATCATGGTTAGATTAGTGAATAGACAGCGAAACAAACATCTGGGTAGACGTTCATTCTTACTCCCTCCTTCCACAAAAGAATGTAATTCTCATATCCCGATATATCAAACAATTCAAACTTTGACTAAAATTATATAAAAATATACTAACACTTATAAAACAAAATAAGTATCATTAAATTAGTTATAAACTATATTTTTACAATAAATCAATATCTTATAATAAAGAGGTAAAATTTTAGTCTATTTTTTTTGTCCATCCATTTTTTGGTCCGTCTCCTTCTAACTACCGAACAATGGAGAGTTTCTTCGGTCTTAACTTATATATATAATAACCCGTGCTGATATGAATTAGAATAGCTCTTGTCTAACGCGATACGGAGTCTGATTTCAAACCACCCATATAGATAGGAATCCTAATATAAATAGATCTCTTTGGTTATAGTAACCTGAATAGGAATCCTAATTCAAGTCCTTTTAAATTTCTTTTATGTTCTTTTATTGTTATCTTTTCCATCGTACGTCTGGCACCCGTCCGATTCTATTTTCCTGTTTTTATTTTTTAGTCCGAACGATCCCTGTCCATCTCCTATTTGGCCATTGGACTAAAAAAAATCTATTTTTATTGTTTAGGTCCCAGCGATCCCCGTCCAACCCTTATCTGGCCATTGAACTAAATTTTTTTCTATTTTTATTGTTTAGGTCCGAATGATCCCCATCCAACTCCTATTTGGCCATTGTAAGACTTTCTATTCCGATTTTTTCGATTTTATTTTTTTATCCGAGTTATATTCATATGTTTTCCCGATTTCACCTCCTATGTCTCGACGTCTGAGTTCTTATTCTGATTTTTTTTCCAATTTCGTGTTCTGGTCCGAGCATCCAAGTTTCTATTCTGATTTTTTTGTTCTAATTTTACATTGCTGTTCCGACGGTTGGAGTTATGGTTTTTATTTTTTGCGATTTTAGGTCTGAAAGTTCCGAGTTCCTATTCATGTTTCTTTTTACCAAGTCGCCTCCCCTGTTCTGAGGATCTGAGTTCAGACTCTGTTTTCTTTTTACGTCCCATATTCCAAAACGGTTCCAATCGTTGTTTTCTTTTTACGTCCCATAATCCAAAACGGTTCTGGTCCGTATATGTGGAAAACAAACCGAACGATATCTCTATCCATCCATCTATTTATCTACCTAACCTATTATATATTGTTTTTAACATATTGTAAAAAGGCAAAATTTCTCTTCGCCCTAATTATCCGTTTCTCGCTCTAATAGGCTCCACTGATCGTCGTAAGCTCCTCCAATCCCGACCCCTCTTCCGTGCAGACGTCACATGGCAAAAAGTGGCCCCCATGAAACCACATATATCTTCATAAGACGTGGCCAGTAGGAGCCTAGGACACGATTCAAAACACCAAACAAAATTGGAACTCAAGTGCTAGCACGCCTTTGTCTTAAACGTGTTGGGTTTTGTCGAATGGCTGTGGAAACTCTGCCTCGATTCATATTAGCT